>CAUYRT010057261.1:0-14690 GCA_963574885.1 Lepilemur ruficaudatus
TATTTTTAGTTGGCCAATTAATTTCTTTCTATTTATAGTAGAGACGGGGTCTCGCTCTTGCTCAGGCTGGTCTTGAACTCCTGAGCTTGAGCTATCCACCCGCCTCGGCCTCCCAGAGTGCTAGGATTACAGGCGTGAGCCACCACGCCCGGCCTTCCTCGTATTCTTTTATAGTTTTTCTTGTACCTTTCTGCCCCCTCCTCTTCTGTATCTACTAGTTTACTTTCTGTCACTATAGATTAATTTTCATTTTCTAGAGTTTTATTGAAATAGAATCATACAGAATGAACTCTTTTTGTATGACTTGTCCTATTCGGCATATTTATTTTTACCTGTGTTAAATTTATTATTTAAAAGTAATTATAGTTTATTTCTCTTTATTGCCTAAGAATATTCCATTGCATGCATATATCTGTTTGTTTATACATTTACTCTTTTTTTGTTGTTGTTGTTGAGACAGAGTCTCACTCTGTCTCCAGGGCTAGAGTGCCATGGTGTCAGCCTAGCTCACAGCAACCTCAAACTCCTGGGCTCAAGCAATCCTTCTGCCTCAGACTCCTGAGTAGCTGGGACTACAGGCATACACCACCATGCCTGGCTAATTTTACATATATTTTTAGTTGTCCGGCTAATTTCTTTCTATTTTTAGTAGAGATGGGGTGTTGCTCTTGCTCTGGCTGGTCTTGAACTCCTGAGCTCAAACAATGCTCCCGCCTTGGCCTCCCAGAGTGCTAGAATTACATGTGTGAGCCACTACGCCTCACCTATACATTTACCTTTTGAGGGACATTTGGTGTTCCCAGTATGTTTTAGCTATACCAAATAAAGCTGCTATGAACATTTGTGTACAGATTTTTGTGTGGACATAAGGCTTTCATTTTTCTTAGGAGTAGAATGGCTGGATCATGTGGTAGGAGTATGTCTAACTTTGTAAAAAATTGTCAAATTGTTTTCCAAAGTGGTTGTATCATTTTGTATTGAAGCACAGTATGGGTAGAACTAAGGGTCTTCCATATCCTTGCACACTTGCTATGGGCACTCTTTCATTTTAGCTGTTCTAGTGGGTGTTCATGGTATCTTATTGTAGTTTTAATTTGCCTTTCCCTGATGACTAAATAATGTGAAGCATTTCTTTGTGTGTTTATGTGCCATCCCAGTGTATTCTTTGATGAAGTATCTGTTCATGTCTTTTCTTACTTAGAAAAAATTAATTATGGTAAAAGACAAATAAAAGTTACCATCTTAAACATTTTTAAGTATATAATGCAGTAGTGTTTAGTGTGTTCTCGTTGTTGTCCAGCCAGTCTTCAGAATCCTATCCATCTTGCAAAATGGTTACCTATTTTTTAAATAATTAGGATGTTTGCTTTCTTATTGAGTTTTGAGATTTCTAAATATTAAGATGTAAATTCTTTATCAGATATATGCTTTAAAAATATTTTATCCCAGTCTGTGTTTTGTCTTTTCAATTTATTGTACATCAGCCATGGTGGGAATGATTTATTCCATATTAATTGGCAAACTGCTACAAATTAGGGCTTTATTTATTGTTTGTTGATTGTCTATACTTAAGAAAGTAATGGGAAAATTTTAATACAGAGTAAAGTCAGAATTATGTTGTGTATGGAGCCTTTACATTGTAAATAGCACAAAGAAGTGAGGACATTTTCTGTTTAGTATTTAAAACTATTATCTAATCAGCAAAGAAATTATTTAAGTTATTGATGAATAAGTGAAGTTCAGGCATATGTCTTTGTTCACTCTTTTGTCATTGCAACCATTGTTTGGCTATAGGAGTTCAGCAAAAATTGATTGTCCATGTTATAGAAATGACATGGACAATCAATTGGCTGTATGGAATTTACAATAAAGAGTATTACATATTTTATCATTATTTATAAATAACATTACATATCTTTTTATCTCAGTAAAGTTTTATAAGAAGCTTACGTACATATGTATAAGCACACATTTTCTGCAGAGCCAGTTGTTAAAACATTTACTAGCATACCACTGGCCATACACTAATAAGTAAGCACTAAAGGAAATAAGTATACGCTCATGTAACTAGAATGAATCAAGAAAGAAAAATGAAATGAGGAAGTAGTCATTCTATAAGTAATAAGAGAATTGACTGAATGCTGAGACCAGTGGATGAATGGGAAGCATAGTATGGAGAGAAAATGAGAGGCATACTACAGAGAAGGCCACATCAATTCCCTTATCACTGAAAGACAAAGGAGAAAATGAGTTGTTGGTTGTAGGATACTTGTTTTGGTCTGTTTTGACTTCTTGGTCTCATCATTGGTCTATAAAGTCTGCTAATGCCATTGAAGAGGAATATCAAAAACTCACATGTAGTTAGTGTTACATTAACAAGTTCAAGTAAGCCTTGAATGTCTCCAAATTTAATTGTCCTTCAGACAAAAAAAATTACAAAATTTTGTTAAAGTTTAAAATTGGAACACAGTATATAATTATCTGTTCCCTATTATCTTCTAGAAGTAGCATCATTAACTACATTGCTTTTTAATCTATGCACTCAATTCATTTATGTTTACCATAGTTAATACATTTCTTTCAAAAGGTTTTTTTCAGAATATCTTGATTTTGAACTTGATGATTAAGTTTAAAAAATATTTTGTTTTGTAGCCATGCAGGATATACGTACTGTGGGTCTTGTGCTGCCCATGCTTACAAACAAGTGGATCCATCTATTACGTAAGTAATATAGTTAGATAAAGTTTTGTTTTTAGTGGGAAAAGCTTGGGAATTAATTGTTTTGTCGCAGAAGTAGTTTTTCATTCTTATGTACTCATTTCATTAAGAATTTGACTTTTTGTGAATTTTATTACACCTTATATAGGTTAGGA
The DNA here is from genome assembly GCA_963574885.1 of Lepilemur ruficaudatus. NCBI lineage: Eukaryota > Metazoa > Chordata > Mammalia > Primates > Lepilemuridae > Lepilemur > Lepilemur ruficaudatus. The sequence continues at coordinate 2,874 of CAUYRT010057261.1, forward strand.
AAAACCTTCATACTCTTTTTCTTTGTCTGAACATTTCCCCCCTTTGCCTTTAGTTGGCAAAATGTTTAGTTCTGAAACTATTAAGTTAAATATTTTGGTTTTTAATTTTTCTTTGAAAACCTGGAGATAAGCATTTTTAAGAAAAATGCAAAGCCCTTTGATTTGTTTTAATCATTTTGTAATTTAAAATTCTTTATTGTACTTGTTAAATTATAATACTGAAAGAGAATAATTTCTCATTGACAGGATAAGGTATATGAAATATTTTAGAATCTGACAGTGAATTTAATATGGTATTTGAAGTATATTAACTCTTAATAATTCATTAACATCTTTGAAATTTGCTTAAAAAAAAGCTTCCTAGAAAGTTGAGAATGAGTAGTATGCTACTCTCTAAAACAAGAAACTTGTGAACTTTCAAGAACTTCTACTGGAAATAGCTACCCAAAGTACTTAGTTTGCTGACCAGCATTTTATTTAAATAGTTACTTTACTACATATGAGCTAATATCAGTCTCCAGTCTGTATTGCCAGTTGTACAAACAATATGAATAGGTAAAATGATCATCTTAATTCTGTCAAATGTTGGATGTTAAGTAAACCTGTACTAGTAGATAGAGGATGTAGCATAGTCATCCAAAAGAAGTAGCTCGTGTCAGTCACGAGTTTAGAAAGAAAATCACCTATAGCCCACTTGGCCTTTGAGCAATTTATTCAAATGTTTAAAACAAAAAAGCTGCTCTTTAAAATTTTTATGTAGTGTTCTCTGCACATTGTTAAAAATTATTGTTAACAAGTATTTAGTAATAAATACAGTGATAATATTGCCAAATTGATAAGGTTTTGATTAGCTTTATCTCATTAATGATGTTTTGAGCAGTGTCTAACAAATATTTTTGATACATATTTAATATATAATCTTAAATACTTTATTTCATGAATGAGAGCAAATAGAAATTAAATTTGACCTGACTTATTATATAACAGCCTTTTCCAAAACCTGCCTTTATTTGGCAGAATTTTTATTGATAATGTCATGTGCTGGATGGGCACCCCAGAATTAAATTTGGCTTAGGAATATGTAGAGGAGTATAGAGTCTATGTTGGTAAATGTGGAAAGCATGTGTTAAATAAATTAATGGAAATTGAGAATGGAAGGAAAGAAGAAAGGGGGAAAAAAGCAAAGAGAGTCAAGAACTAAGAAGAAGAGAGAAGTGAAAGAAGATTAGTAGAGAGACAAATGATGGGAGATGAGGTGATCAGATTATTTTTGTAATTAGTATATAATAATTGGATTCTGAATAAATAAATTTAACAGTCTAAGTATAAAGATAATAATTGGCATTCATAATTGAATTCTCTCAAAAATGGCCCTCCTTGAGAGTTGCAGTGTCTTTAGAGTGCTTTGGGAAAGTAGCAAAAGAATATCCATTGGGGACTGTGAGAGGTATGGAGAAAAAAATTAGAGTTGGTTCAAGAGAGAAGATTAAATTCTATACCACCAGTTTCCATTCTTACCTTGCACACTAATCCATTTTCTACATTTCAACCAGAATCATCTTTTGGAAATGTAAATGATAGCACGTCACTTTCTAGAACTTAAAATGGTGGGGCACTAATATGATTTTAAAACGACATTACAAATAACAGGTAAAAAATTATCCCAAAATTGATGGTGGAGTGCTGACTGGCAACTTGGAAAAAGAGGTTGGTTTAAAGTCTATGTAAACACCATCCATCAAGTAAATACTGTTAGATAAAGGTATTCACTCACTGGAGAGGAATTTTGAGCCATGTCTAATTAGGAACACAGTATATCTGAATGCTTAGAGACATTGTTGGGGAGATTCTAAAAAGTATTAAATTATAATTAGAAAGACCGATTAAATTATATGAATAATAACTTCTGTGTCACAATATAACCAAAAGAAATAATTAATAGAATGGGAAAGATGTTTGCCAAAAAATGACAATAAAGGATTGATGTTATCAAAAAATAATAAGAAAAATCTCAGAACTCAGTGGATAAATTGTCAAAGAATATTAACTCAGTTTACAAAAAAATGAACAATGATTAACAAAAGAAAAATGGAAATATGTTTTACTTCTCTAATAAAAACATAGAAATAAAAACAGTAGTGATGTACCAATTTAAATGAATAATTTATAGACCAATACAGTTATGTAATTCTTATAATCCAGTACTGGCTAGATTGGGTGAAATTAGTTTTTAAAAAAATACCACATTAACACTTAAGGAAAGCAATTTGTTAATATATATTAGGAGTCATAAATATTTGTATATAGTTGCTGGCTAAGACATTTAGATTCTGAGGCTCTATCCTAATAGTCCCAAAATGGGAAGTTAAATGTGTTAAAATTTCCACAGCAGCATTATTTTTTAAAGAGTCTGAATATAAATTTCTTTTTTTCTTTTTTGAGACAGGGTCTCAATCTGTCACCTGGGCTAGAGTGCAGTGGCACGAGTGGACTTGAGTGGTCCTTCTGTCTCAGCCTTCTGAGTAGCTAGTATTATAGGTGTGCACAGTGACACCTGGCTAATTTTAAAAATTTTTTGTAGTTGTGGAATCTCGCTATGTTGCCTAGGCTGATCTTGAACTTCTGGTCTCAAGCCATCCTCTTGCCTGAGCCTCACAAAGTACCAGGATTACAGGCATGAGCCACTGCACCCAGCCAAAAGAGTCTAAATTTCTAATAGTGAATTGATTAAATAAATATGACAGTTTACTCAATGGAATATTATATGGCAGTTCAAAATGATGTTTATGAAGGCTTTGTAATTATTTGTGAAATATAGCAAATAGAAAAAGAGAGGTATAAAATTGTGTAAAATTGGGAAAAAAGTATACTATGTGAGGTAAAATAAAGCATTATAACAAAAGTCTGAAAAGAAATAACAGAATAACAGTAGTTGTATATGGATGATAATATTTTTTGTATGTTTTCTTGTGTGCAAAACAGATAAATTGTTTTTATGGTGAAAAATGTAAAATTTAAAAGTATTTGTGCAAAAATGATTGCAAGTTGAGGGGACTAAACAGTCTTAAACCAACAATATAGTTCTTTGATTTTTAATATGACTGGTCAGGTCCTAATAAGATTTTTCTTTTATAGAAACCAATAAAGCCTATAATTTAATGGGGAGTGTGAGAGGCAGCTTTTAAGGTGATAACCAAGCGTGTTTGCAAACAGACTTGCTTGTTTAAATTTACAAAGAGTTGGTTGCAAAGGATTTCAAGTGTTGCTCTCTGAGGGAAATGGATGAATAAATTAAAAGCATTTATTTACAAAAGTTTATTGAGTGACTGCTGTGAGCCAGGTACTGTGGTAGTGCTTGGAGATACTGTGATTAATAAAACAGACACGGTTCTACTTCTTTGTGCTTATAAACTAGTGGGTGAGATGGACATTAAGTATATAATAAAAAAAATAGATATCTAATTAAAAATTAAAAATCTCTTTTATTTGTTTGGTCCACATGTAGAATATCAACAAATTAAAGCTTTACTATTAAAAAGAAAAAAATGTTGAAAGCTGAAAGTAAAATGCAGTGGTTCTCAAACTTCTTGGTTTCAGGAACCTGTTTACAGTTTTAAATTATTGAGCACACCAAATGTAGGTTACATCTACTGCTGTTTAATCGATTAGAAATTAAAATGAGAAATTAAAAAACAATTTACTTAAAAAAATAAATCCATTAGAGGTTACCAAAAATAACATTTTAAAAAATGAGAAATAAGTACATTTTTCAATGTAACAATAAAAGATAGTGGGAAAAGGGGAATTGTTTTACATTTTTTCCAAAGTATAAAATTTTTGCAAAAGTTATTAAATCTCTTTTTAATGTTTGGCTTAATAGAAGACAACTATATTTTCATATTTGCTTCTGCATTCACTCTATTGTGATCACTTGTTTTGGTTGGGTATATGCAGAAAACCTAACCTTACACAGATTATGTAGTTGGGAAAGGAAGAAGAATAGTTTAATCATCTTTTCAGATAATTGTTGATATTTTTCTTTGATACTACAGCCAAACTCAACAAGTGGTAGTTTCTTCCTTTCTTTCTTTCTTTCTTTATTTTATATTATTTTTTTCTTTTTTTTTTTTTCCAACTGGTAGTTTCTTAAAGGTTTGTTACAATGTGAAATCTGAAGTTACGTCAGTGAATATTTTGGTACTTTTTATAAATTCATTGTCTATCTTGCAGTTTGAATGGATTTTTTTTACCATTGAATGATTTTGTAACACCATGCATGGAACATTTGGAAAATATTTGCTCCTTGAGTTATTCAGATATTTCCAGTGATGGTGTTTCATTATACAATATCAAAAAACTCACATTATAATTATGTAACATCACCACCAGTTTTATCAGAAAAATCATTAACTATCGGGGAGCTGTCAAGCTCATAATGATAAAGGTTTTCCAAAAGCTTAATTTTTACTTGACAACTTCAGTTTTATCATTAACAAATTGATATCATTTATCAATTTTATTATATGCCAATTTTTTTAAAAAATGGGACTACTAGTACATGCTGATTCTACTACCTTGGTTGTGGTTCTAAGGTGCCAACAGTTTTACCCACCCTTATTTTTGCACCACAATTGCAAATGTCAACACAGTGAAAAAGGCAAATAACTCACCTTGCATTATTAGGAAAATAGTTTTAATTTTCATAATAAAAATTAGAGACTCCTTCAAAGGATCTTGAGGAATACCAGCAACTCCATAGTTCCCCTTTTGAGAACTGCTATGATAGATCTTAAGAGGGTGATTTGATTTAAATTAGGGAGCAGTATTGGGAAAGGTACCTCTGAGGAACTGATTTTTTTAAGCCAAGCTAGCCAAGTGAAGGGAACAATAGCATGTGTGAAAACTCTGAAGTAGGGAAAGTTGTTGGTGTCATCAAGGAACTGTAGGAAAGCCAGTATACATAGTGTTATTGTTAAAGGGGGCAAGAGTAATATAAGAAGGCACCAGTTCATTTGAGACATGTGAACCCATTTTAAAGATTTTATATTCTATGCTGTGACTGTGAAAAGCCATGAAAGGTTTTAAGTAAGGGTAGAGTGATCTGTTTCCAGAAAAATCACTCTGGCTATTTAAGGAATTAAAAAATGGTACATTTAATTAAGTTCTTTTCCATATTGATAGTTACATAGTCTTTTCCTGACTATTACTAAAACTCTAATTAAAACCCAGAATTCAGGGTGTGCTTAGGTAGTAAGTTGATTTTGATTCATATTTTTCAGAAAGCTTTGCAGGACAGAAAAAGAGAGCAAAAAGGAATCTTCTTTGGGTCCACATAACATTTTATTCTTTAGTTAAAATATTTCCACTTCCTGTGAAACACCTTTAAAAAATTACTTGTGTTCTGTTACTTGGAATAAGTAGCTGAATAAATATTTATGAAGGTAGACACTGAGGCAGCTTATATATTGGGTACACAGACTACATTCATCATAGTAAGTAACTCCACAAATGTGAATTCTCTGGAGCTGTTATATATGAACTACATTTGTTTCTAAGAGAATGCCTACTGATCCCTTCTCTATTTTTTCTTGTTAAAGGTTTCTTTTACTTGTGGGTCAACAATGATATGCTAAAAAGTTACTCCTTTAAAGACAAAGCACCTTGCAGTTAATTAAGGGGGGGGGAGTGGCATTGCTTTAAATGTCTGTATTACTCATTTTTCTCCAAAATATTCTTATGGTCATGATGTTTATGAATTTAGCAATCTAGCAAAAAAAGAAAATGCATGAACTTTAATGTATACTGTTCATTTTCTTTTGTTACCATTTAGATAACAAAGAAACTCATTTTGAGATTACTACTGGTTTAATGTGCTTGCTTTTCCTTAAATGATACCTAGTTATTTCTGTTTTATTTTGGGGTACATCACTTTTAAGGGGTTTATATTGATGGGACCTAAAGCTTCCCCTCCTGCCCCCCTTATTATCTCTCTTAATCAAATGTGGAACTTTACTATGTTGGCTGTGGGTGAGTTTCTACCAAACTTAAAAGAATCTGTTAGGTACATAGTTGGTTAGTTCAGATTGGTGGGGGTTCCTTTCCCCTCATCTAGGTTGGGTCTGACAAAAAGACAAGCAAAGGAAGTAGTCAGGTTTTGGAGAAGTTCATTAGGCTTCCGGCAGACCTCTGGAGCATTGCTCATCTTTTGGCTACTGTTAGTGCTTACTTATAAAATTTATCTATGCCTTGAGTTTAGAGTGATATTTTAAAAATTATTATATATTTTAACTATAAGTTCTAGATTTTCCAGGAGTGTTCTTATTTGAAGTATTCTATCCCTCTTGTCTTTTCATAGAAATATATTCCTCAATTAGAAAAATGCTCTTTTTCTTATTTGATTCTTGGTTCATATATTGCCTGGCCTTAGTCAAGTCCACCTTTCACATTCCTGAATTACCATTATGTATGTCCCACATTAGACTTTAATTTAAAAAATTATCAGGATATTTATGTGCTTTAAAGATAGGAGACTAGGGTGATATCTCTTAATTTTGTTCTTTTAGGATTCTATAGATTTGAGCTATTTTTTCTTTTCTTCATTTTTCTTTTTTTTTGAGACAGAGTCTTGCTCTGTTGCCTGGTCTAGAGTGCCGTGGTATCAGCCTAGTTCACAGCAACCTCAAACTCCTGGGCTCAAGCGATTCTCCTGCCTCAGCCTCCCGAGTAGCTGGGACTACAGGAATGCGCTACCATGTCCAGCAAATTTTTCTGTTTTTTGTAAAGGCAGGGTCTTGCTCTTGCTCAGGCTGGTCTCAAACTCCTGACCTCAAGCAATCCTCCTGCCTCGGCCTCCCAGAGTGCTAGGATTACAAGCGTGAGCCACCACACCCGGCCTTGAGCTATATTTTTCTGAAATGGTTATTGAGTTGATGGTAGAGGTCTAATAACACATTGGAGGGTGAGGTTTAGAAAAAGGGATTATGTTTCTGACCAGAAATGGCCTGTGGCTGGTCTTACATGTTTGCTATTAGTGATGTCTTGAGGAGTTTTGGGAACTTTAAACTGCGAATCACTTATCCACAACTTTCTTATGTACTCTTCCTTCTCCCTGATGTGTGAATTAACAAACAATCAGTTAATTTTCTTAGCTGTAATAGAATTCTATCAAAATAATTACATTGCTAATGCACACATTTTTTGGCCTACCAATTTTTGATACGAAAGAGCCAGCTCATCTCTCAGTCTTTGTCCATTCATTGAACAAACAGTAATTCTTAATTTTCTAGGTACATAGCCTATCATATATTTTCTTCTTTTTTATAGCTTTGGTTTTTTGTGGCTCTGTATTTTTTTTTTATTTGTGGTAGGGGAGGGTTGACTCATTTGAATCTTAGAGAACAGAGATAATGGATAGTTTTGGAATTTAGATTTTAGGGCTAGTTTGAATGTTAGAGATAAAATGAGAGGAAGTTAATTTTTTTTTTTTTTTTTGAGACAGAGTCTCACTCTGTTGCCCCAGCTAGAGTGCTGTGGCGTCAGCCTGGCTCACAGCAACCTCAAACTCAAGGGATTGATCCTTCTGCCTCAGTCTCCTGAGTAGCTGGGACTACAGGCATGTGCCACCATACCCAGCTAATGTTTTCTGTTTTTGGTAGAGACAGGAATCTTGCTGTTGCTCAGGCTGGTCTCGAACTCCTGAGCTCAAACGATCTGCCCACCTCGGCCTCCCAGAGTGCTAGGATTACAGGCGTGAGCCACTGCGCCTGGCCTAATTTTTTTTTTTTTGAGACAGGGTCTTGCTCTTTTGCCTAGGCTGGAGAGAGAGGAAATTAATTTTACTCTTGATGTCAAGATAAAGAGATTATAAAGATTTAAGCTACAGTTTAGCTCACTTCTTTTCTTTAGACTACAGTGCAAATAACACGTAATCAAGTTTCTTTGTTTTTGAGAATGACTTCTACTTGAATGGGAATAGAGAAAGCTTATTACATAGAATTCTTCTCAACAAGATGCCTTTTTTCTCTGCCAAGGAAGAAATGTGGAAATAGCTTTCTCAGAATGCTTCTTTGTAATGATACTTTGTATGGATTTTTAGAATTCTATGCTATTATGTAATTTTATTAAAGTTTGATGGCTCTTAGAAGGTGATTTTAGAATGTATTAGAATTTTGAGATTTTAATAGCCAAAATGTTTAAAATCCAGTTAATAAAATACAGCTTTGAAAATCTTCTGTATGCCAGCTGTTGTGAATACAGAGATTATTTTATGCCTAGTGGTTTAGTTTACTGTAAAAATGGATAGCTGATATTTCCAGGTATTGAACATGATTCTTTTAAAGGCCTTCTAACATGAAGACAGGAATAAGGAATTGAACTTAAATAACCGAGGAGAAAATCATTAGTAGATATATGAGTTTGCTAGAGGTGCCATAACAAAATACCACACACTGAGTAGTTCAGACAACAGAAATTTATTTTCTCGTGGTCCAATATCAAAGCTCGAATTCAATATCAAAGTTCTGGCAGGATTGGTTTCTCGTGAGGCCTCTCTCCTTGGCTTGTAGATGGCTACCCTCTTGGTTCCTCTTCAGACACGATTGTGTAGGCACGCCCCTGGTATCTCTTCTTCCTATAAGGACAATAGTCACATTGGATTAGGGTCCCACCTTAACGGCCTCATTTTAACTTAATCACCTCTTTAAAGTCCTTACCTCCAAATAAGGTACACTGTGAGGTTCTGGGGATTAGGACTTCAACATATGAATTTTGGGAAGAACATAGTTCAGCCCTTAACAATAGGTAACACAGTCAGTCAAGAAGGAAAACAAGTAATTTTTTAGAATTACTTATGTTTTCCCCTTTTATTTAATAAGGCTGTGTAGAAGTGCATTTGTTCTGTGTTTTTCTCTGTATATCTCCTAGCCGGAGAATTTTCATCCTTGGGCCTTCTCATCATGTGCCCCTCTCTCGATGTGCACTTTCCAGTGTGGATATATATAGGACACCTCTCTATGACCTTCGTATTGACCAAAAGAGTAAGTACATAGAAATACTATAGCTTTTAAATAGCTAAAATTCTTTTAATAGAAATTGTAAGTTAATTAAAAAATGTATAAGTATAAATATCATAAGTACTATCTCAATTTGTAAAATAAAATTTATTGTAACCAATCTGCATAAAACAAAAACAAAGAAAGAAAATCTTTCCTGTCCCGTAAAGACAACTAATATTTTCCTGTTAGCTATAGAAATCTCTTAGATACACTAGTGTCCATACTGTGGTGGTTACATTTATATTCAGGGAATGCCATGCACTCATTGTACCATGAGACAAGAAATTAGTTCCCACATCAACTTGATGAATGATTCTGGATATGTTAGTTTACCTCTACGTATATCACTTTTCTCACTGTAAATCAATAATGGTGATAACACCTTTATTTCTTCTCAAGTGATTTTTATGGGGAAAAAATGAGACTATAATTGTGAAACTCTGAAAGAAAGGTGCTATATAAATCTTAAATACTTTTTATTTTTTAACATGCTATTTTGACTTATTTTATTTTTTTTTGAATTTTTTTTTGATTAGGGTTTCAGAAGTCACATATTGAGTTGTTTCTTACACAGTAGATGTGTAAAGTAAAACCTTTTGACTTTATAATGGTATTTTGGGGGGTGAGGCAGGGGAGAATAATTTTTAAAATAAAGAATAATATAACAAATACTGATGTACTCATCATTCAGAATTTACTCAGAGTTTTCAAGCTCATCCTGAACTCAGTTTGCCTTCCCAGAAGTAACTACCTTCATGAACTTGGTGTGTATTCCTTCCATCTCATCAAGTTACATTTTACATATGTTAGGGGTGCTATTGTTTCAAGAAATTTTGCAACGGTTTCTTCTGTAGAATGAAAATTCATTTGCAAAAGAAATTATTATTTCTTTTTCCTTATTTTAGGCCTAAATTTTCATAGTTTGGGGTTTTAAGTATCACAGAGTATTAGCAATTTATTGTTAGAATGCACCTTCTTAACAAAGCTAGAGTATTACTATCCTTATTCCCTAAACATGGTTTTAGGGGAGACATTTTACTGTTAAAATCTTGTTGGGGTATTTGGAAAATTTTAATTTTGCATAGCCTGCCAGTGGAGAATTTTGGCCAGTATAATTTTGTAGAAAAGAGGTCATACCACCATTTGTTTGTTTCTTGGGTATAGGTAAACACGTTTAAGGTTCTAGTTATAAAAATATTGGTTCTGTTCTATGATAAAAATATTCTTATGTCATTTTACATATTTAAATTTTACCTTTTTCTTGTTCTACAATATTCAATTTTAAGTATAGTTCTTCAGAAGGGCCTGTATTACTACATCATTTTAGTTTGCGTAGTACTGTGGTGAATTTATGTTCTGATCTATCCAGTGAACTTAATTTTGAAAAAGATAGCATTCTTAGAATTTTCTGTTCTTTGTAGGGCAGAAACCTGAGGTGTGAAATTATATCACACATTTTATTTAAAAACAAAACAAAACTCTAAAACTATATTACTAACTTCATGAGTAAGTAGACCAGTGGTTTTTCTATATTTCAGTAGGAATTGTGATTATGTTCTTGCTAGCATGTACTGATTAAAGTCAAGGAAAAGCCTAAACCCAGAGATGATTTTAGAAATAATGAAAGGAACAGATTAAATTAAATTAAATTAAATTAAAAAATTTTAAATGTAACTATGTAACATAATGCAAATGACAAGTAAATCTTCACAAGTACTGTTGTTTTATCTGGTACATAAAAAACTAGTTGTTTTCTTTTTTCTTTTCTTCCTTTCTTCTTTTTTTTTTTTTAATAAAAATGAAATGTGGTACTTCTGACTCTTGCCAAAGAGTGTAGTTTTGTGTTACTGGGTGGAATCTCACAGGATAAGGACATCCATTAATATATTTGTTTTAATATATTTTGAAATCTCTTTAGTTTACGGAGAACTATGGAAGACAGGAATGTTTGAACGCATGTCTCTGCAGACAGATGAAGATGAACACAGTATTGAAATGCATTTGCCTTATACAGCTAAAGCCATGGAAAGGTATATTGATTGATATAAGAAATCCTAGAGAAATCCTAGATACTAATTTCTTCGAATTATTTTAACTAGGGTAAAATATTAGAGTAAGGAGATTTAAAAATTTTTTGTTACTCAAAATGGAATATAAATTTGAGATTGGAGTGAGTGTCTTAATTTGAGATTGGAGTGGATTTAAGTTTGTTGTTGACTAATTTGCCATGAAGGCTAAACGTATGAATTGACATGGTGTTTTGTTAGGTGGAAATATAAAAATACCCCGTGTGTGTGTGTGTGTGTGTGTGTGTGTGTGTGTGTGTGTGTATCTTGCTTTGTTGGGTATTTTATTCATTAGATGTTTCTTTATTTCAGAATAATTATATTCTTTTATGGTATGGTATTATCATCTAAAATTTTTGATTTGGAAGTAACTTTGGAGAGCATTTATTTCAACCTTACACAAAGTGTATGAATCTCTTTTATAAATATGATTGATAAACTGTTATTTGGTACCTGCTAAAGGTCTTCCAGTAATAGGATACTCAGAGTGAGGACAAGGATGATATCTATTTTGCTCTCTACTGTATACCCAGGGCCTATCAAAATGCTCAACATGGGCCGGGCGCGGTGGCTCACGCCTGTAATCCTAGCACTCTGGGAGGCCGAGGCGGGTGGATTGCTCAAGGTCAGGAGTTCGAGGCCAGCCTGAGCAAGAGCAAGACCCTGTCTCTGCTAAAAGTAGAAAGAAATTAATTGAC
>CAUYRT010057262.1:0-15732 GCA_963574885.1 Lepilemur ruficaudatus
ATATATAGAAAAAATGAGCCGGGCATGGTGGCGCATGCCTGTAGTCCCAGCTACCAGGGAGGCCGAGGCAGAAGGATTGCTTGAGCCCAGGAGTTTGAGGTTGCTGTGAGCTAGGCTGACGCCATGGCACTCACTCTAGCCTGGGCAGCAGAGTGAGACTCTGTCTCAAAAAAAAAAAAAAAAAACATTAAGCTAGTGTAAAAATGCAGCTAAAATCAATTTGAGGCTACAGGCTTTCTGTGTGGTGTGACGTGGCAGGCTTCTCTGGAAAGCCACTAACATTTGGAGAGGCCTGCCCAGGATCAGAGGGGTAGCCGAGCATGACATTTCCCCTTGGGGTCATCTCCCACTGAATCTCAGGTATGTCATTGATCTGTTACTCTGATTTTCACAACCGCCTGAGTTTTTCTATCCATTTAGTGGAGGTAATAATATTTGTCCTTTCCTCATGGTACAGTGGGCAGTGTAAGCCAATGGAAGGGATGTGTTGAAATCATGGCAATCTAAAGGATATTCTTGAGGCTCCCTACAATATGTATCAGAAGAAAGTACACAAAATATATATAAATGAAATAAACAAGTCATGAAGAGCAACATTAAGTAAGGTTTTCCTTCCAAAATTAACAATAGAAAAGCAATGATAAAAATTAAAAACTAATTTTCAAAGTGATAAAATTTTAAAATTCCAGCCGGGCATGGTGGCTCATGCCTATAATCCAAGCACTCTGGGGAGGCCAAAGCAGGAGGATCGCTCAAGGTCAGGAGTTCGAAACCAGCCTAAGCAAGAGCGAGACACCATCTCTACTATAAATAGAAAGAAATTAATTGGCCAACTAAAAATATATATAGAAAAAATTAGCTGGGCATGGTGGCACATGCCTGTAGTCCCAGCTACTCAGGAGGATGAGGCAAGAGGATCACTTGAGCCCAGGAGTTTGAGGTTGCTGTGAGCTGGGATGATGCCACAGCACTCTAGCCTGGGCAACAGAGTGAGACTTTGTCTCAAAAAAAAAAAAAATTTAAAATTCCAAGATATTATTTTAAGTATTCTTAACATACACACGCACGCACAAGCAGGCATAAGCTAGCTATAGAGATAGATCTAAGCTAAACTGAGAAGCATGAAATATTTAATGTAGATTACAACAGCTATAAAAGAAAAATTCTCTAAAGTTATAAAGTATAACTTTTATGTTGGATGTGGAAATATTAATTAAATATTCCATGAAGGGCTTTGGAATCATTTTTTCTCTATCATCCCTGTCAGAGATCTGATAAGACAGATTTGTAATTGCAGGTTTTATAATTGCAATTAGTTACAGATGAGGTAACCGAAGTTGAATAAAGGAAAACACATCATCACAAAAAGAATTTGAACTTAAGCTCTTGAAATCCTATTCCTGAGATTCTGAGATATAACAAAATTTGTTTTTAAATTTGTAAATTTAATGAAAGGTCTTTAAATGTTCAGAATATGGTTCAGAAATAATTTTAAAATTGTATTTCTTTAAAAAGCTTCATTTGAAGCACTTGATTTTTGATATTATCTAACAAAATATTTAGAAAGTGTTAACATAATAGAGATTCCCATAATCTTTCCAAAGTTGTCAACACAATAGGTCTTTTGTACCACTTAGTGACTTTAGGACTAAGGAAGATCGTTGTAGTAATTCAAAATTGTCCAACCACATCTAGAACAATGACAGTCATTCAACTGAGGCTTAAGGTGAGGTACAAAGTATTGAGAATCCCTAAATTACGCCAACTTTTGGCAATGTTATTACCAATGTCAAATAAGATAAAAACAAGAATACCTAATTTGTTATCAAATTGCTTTGAAACCCATTCTTCAAGAAAATATTTTTAATCTGTTAAGTCATTTCACACATGCAAGCATTTCCAGAAGATTTTTTGCCTTTTGCCTTCCATTTCTAAGCTTAGACAAATCTCACATGCCTTTGCTGACCAAATAATTAACGAAAGGGGACTTTCTACAGCACATACAACATCAGCATTTGTAGACGGGAAATAGATGTATAGCCCAGAGTACAGGAAGATGCCTCCTCTGCTTTGCCTGCCTCACTTAGTTCTCAAAGTTGAGGCCAGGTCATGTTATCTCTTCCAATCTTTTGACTGATCAAGTCAAAATCAAGATGTTGAGAGAGATTGAAGAGATTGTAGAGATTGAAACATAGATAGCTAGATATGCTATTTTTGATGGGCTTTCTTGATATCAAAAGAAGGGCCACAAAGTGGCCTTTACCAAAATGCTAATTCCCACTGTTCTTCCCAAGCAAATATTAGAGTTTTTTTCCTATTAAAACATATGTAGCTTTAAGGTGAATAAATGATTGCTAGAATCAATTTCAATCAATAATTTTCTAGCTCTAGTCAAAACCTCTCACCTTGGGATACCTGAGTGGCATGCAAACAATGAGGAGAAAGGAATAGTTAACATTCATTGGTACCATGTGCCAGGCTTTTGGTATGATTAACTCATTTAATCCTCATAACAGCCCCAGGACATAGGTAAAAGTACTATTCTTATTTTACAAATAAAGAAACTGAGGCACAGAGGGATTAAGTAACTTGCCCGAGGTCATCCAGCAGAGCTGAGCTTAAATCAATGCAGCCAGCCTCTGGAGCCTGCACACCAAACCCCAGCCAGCACTCCGCTGCCTCTAGACAGACAGACAAACACACACACACACACTTCTTCAGCTCCAAACCAGCACCTTCTTTCCTGTTTGGTATTAGGAATGTACCTTCTTACTGCACGTGTAGGGAACAGTGTGATCTAATGATACATCAAACACAAGTAAGGACAAAGTTAATTAATATATAGTATAATCCCAGTATTTCCTTGGTCATGAGGAACTGGCCGTTTTTTCCCCACAGCAAATGTATCTGGTTCCTTGAAAGGTTTCCTCATAATCTCTGCTTACTATGCCACTCTTAGATATTGAGAAGAAAACACATTGTGCAAGTTACACAGCCTCACTGTGCCTCAGTTCTTCATCTTTAAAATGTGAGTGATGATAATAATACTTACCTTACAGGGTTGTTGAACAAATAAGTTAATTAATATAAGGTGTGTAGCTGGGGCTGGGTACAGTGGCTCATGTCTGTAATCCCAGTACTTTGGGAGTCCAAGGCGGGAGGATCCCTTGAGACCAGGAGTTCAAGACCAGTCTGAACAATAGCAATACCCCATCTCTACCAAAAATAAAAAAATTAGCCAGGCATGCTGGTGTGTACCTATAGTCCCAGCTACTTGGGAGGCTGAGGCAGGAGGATCCTTTAAGCCCAGGAGTTCAAGTTTATAGTGAGCTATGATTGTGCCACTGCACTCTAGCCCAGGTGACAGAGCAAGACCATGTCTTGACAAAACTAAAAATTAAAAAAAATAATAAAGTGTGTAGCTGGCTGCAGTGGTGCGTGCCTATAGTCCCAGCTACTTGGGAGCCTGAGTATATATATATAAAGTGTGTAGAACAGTGTCTGGTGCATGGTAATGAGTATTTATCAGATGTTATAATATACGTATGAGCACCACATACATTTTGGTTCTACTCTCTGCTGCCTGTGGATCATGAGCCCAGTTCTATTTTCTTTCTGCACTCTCTCTGTGCATCCTTATAGTGACTGCCCAAATCAATGAACAGGTGGCAGTTTTTACAGCTCTGTATTGCGGGTATAAAATCTCTGGGGAAATGGAGGTTTCTAAGCTTCTGTATAGCCATACAGGCTTACTTTTGGTTCTCAGGACACTTGCCTCTGTATATCTTATCTTTGTACAGTTGGGTAGGAAATGATGGTTTGTTGATAGATGTGACCTCCAGCTAACCTGCCTCCCTGATGTGATGTGTGTACACTTCTCTCCCCTCCTCGCAGGTCAGTCTCCTTTCTGCTTTAGGCTGTTAAATCCTCCACACAAAGACTGTTTCGTTCCAGCCTCGCAAACTCTATCCTGCCTACTTATGTCAAATTAATGATTGCTAAAATGGCATACGTGTTAAGGAGGGCAGGAGAAGAACAAAACTTAAGGGATGTGACACATGCTATTGACTGCTTACCCCCAACCATTCTTTCTTCTTTGCCAGCAGAACCCCAGTTTTCCCCTCAGCCTATTGTGGGCTCAGCTCAGAGGTAAATCCTAAATATGCTAACTAATTATGGCCATTCCACTCCCCTTGCCACTGACTGGTTTAGGGGTGGGCATGTGACCAATATCTCACCAATGACATAACGAGAAACCTTCCAGGGTCTTATTGAGAGAATTTCTTTTCTTATGAAAAGAGAAAATAGGACATTTCATATGTTGGACATTTTTTTGTTTTTTGGTCCAATATGATTCCTAGAATTGCTGCTGCCACCTGCAACAATGAGAGCTGCCACAGGACAAGTCCACATGCTGACAATGGCGAAAACAGAAGTAGCATCCTGATGAGGTCACCCAGCCATGCAATAACTATCCCTGGAGCTACCCGACCCCTGCACCTCTGATTACGCAAGAGAGAGTATGTTTTCCTGATTGTTGAAGCCAGCTCAGTCCAGGCTTTCTGTTACTTGAAGCTTAAAGAAACCAAAGGAAAGGGATGTCTTCAAGAGGAAAATAACCTAGAGATCTATAGAGAGAGGGGGAGGAGAGAAAGAAGGGGAAAGGGAGAATATGAGCTGCTTAGTGACGGATTCAGGCTATATCTTAATCTATTGTTTTAGTGGTAAGAATGACCTACCCTGTAACTTATGTGAGAGTTGATGGTTAAGAGGCCGGCCATGGTGGCTCATGCCTGTAATCCTAACACTCTGGTAGGCCAAAGTGGGAGGATTGCTTGAGGTCAGGAGTTTGAGACCAGCCTGAGCAAGAGCGAGACCCCATCTCTACTAAAAATATAAAAAATTAGCCAGGCATGGTGGTGCATGCCTGTAGTCCCAGCTACTCAGGAGGCTGAGGCAGGAGGATCACTTGAGACCAGGAGTTTGAGGTTCCTATGAGCTAGGCTGACGCCACGGCACTCTAGCCTGGGCAATAGAGTGAGACTCTGACACACACACAAAAAAAGTTGATGTTTAATATTCACTCAATAAACTTTGTGGAAAAATACTTAGTGCTATGCTGAATACAAAACTATGGCTTTTACGATGTAGACCAAAATCACTTGAAATCTTTTGTTAAATGCCTCAAGTTCATCAAATAGCCAAATTAGAAGTCAAATTTGTCATCCATCCTTCATCATAAGGTACGGAGCTTACTTTAGATGCTACTATGAAAAGAAAATCAATGTTAATTGTTTGAATCATTAGCTCCTATTAATGGACACCCCAAATCTCTGACACAGTGATTAGTTGCAGAGAAGTCTAACTGTCCGAGGTAATGCCCTATTATGACTGAATTCGAGAAAGAATGTTAAATAGTTTTCACTTTTAATGATCTAAATAAATGGAAAGAATTCCTCAAACCCCGCTATAGTTGGGCAGCCTCTTTTCAAGTCCTACCATATCAGAACAAAGAAATGCAGAATCAGGGCCAAAGAGGATTTGCAGTTATTTTGTTATTCTGCTGTGGTTCCCCTATCAAAATGGACTGCTTTTGGACATTTCCCTAAAACCGCAATTAGAAAGCTTCAGTACCCTCAGTTGAAAAATTTACATCTTTATTTTAAAGTAGTCCCATTTTCTCTTGGCACTCTAGCTTATGGTTTTCTTTTTTTTTAAATTTTCTTCAAATTTTTATTTTTATTTTTTTTAGAGACAGGGTCTTGCTATGTTGCCCAGTCTGGAATGCAGTGGCTGTTCACAGGCCCGATCCCACTACTGATCAGCTCAGGAGTTTTGACCTGCTCAGTTTCTGACCTGGGCCTGTTCATCCCTCCATAGGCAACTTGGAGGTCCCCCACTCCCGGGAGGTCACCATATTGATGCCGAACTTAGCACGGACTCACGATCAGCATAGCACACTATAGCCCCAAACTCCTGGTCTCAAGCGATTCTCCTGCCTCAGCCTCCTGAGTAGCTGGGACTATAGGTGCATGCCACTGCATCCAGCACTTATGGTTTTCTTGAAGCTCTCAAGTTTGGGTTGTATAAAACATATCGTCCAGTGTTTTAACCTTTAGCTTCTCAACTGTTGACGGTTTCAGGATTCACATGTTTGTTTAAAAATAAAATCGGTTTTAGTTTTGCCGTTTACCTGGTTAATGTTCCTCTGTCTATTTAATGGACATTGTGCCTCCCTTTCCACCATTATAGGAAAATCCCACCTCTTGTCCCCTGTGTCTACTCACTGCCCTCAATTTTCTGTTCACTGGTGACTCAGAAGCAATGAGATGACAGATGTGAGCCTCTAGACAGGTTAAGCCTCAGGACTGGGGAGGAGAAAGGGCATGACCACTCGTACCTTTAGCTCAGTACACAGAAACCAGGCTCTTTCCGCTGTCTTGCGAGGGACATTCTGACCTTCTTGATTTGGTTTCTTCCTACAGGATTTCGTCTCTTTGCAGATCACCGCATAGCATTGTAAGAATGTCAATAACCATCTGCCAAACTATTAAAGGAAAAAATACCAAGAGCGAGGCTGGCTATGCAATTTACCATGGTGACTGACAGGATGCACTTGACCTTATTTGACAAACCCTGGACTCAGGTCTGATCCCAGTTCCATAAAGGAGTGAAGAAAGCAGAGTGATGAGTGCTTGAGCTCTAGGACTGGACAGACCCATGAATCTCAGCTCCAGTCCTTACTAGCCAGTGGACCTTGGGCAAACAATTTAACTTCACAAATCTCTGGTTTTTCTCACCTTTAAAATAGGTTTGCAGGAAGAGTTCCCCTGTGGGAGAATTAGTATCATTTACCTAATGCACAGTGCTGGTAATAATTAAATGACACAATCTATATCAGAACTTAGTCTGGTGTCTACCACGTAGCAGGGACACAAAAGTTAGCCATTAAGTGCTAGGTGGAGTAGTCCAGCCCTGCACCCTGCCAGTCAGGGACAGAATCTCCTCACTCTGTTTTTTCCTCCAATGATCAGCCCCGGATCACACCACAGAGATATCACCAGTTTCACTGCTCCCATTGTCTTTGCATTATCTTCCTTTTTTTTACCTTCTCTATTTCCCCAACAATTTCATCCCATTACCCGTGATCACTTTTCTTCTGTCTTTTTCTCTCCTGTTCTCTCAAATAACTTTCCTCTTAGATCTTCCTCCTCACTGCTATTCTTTTGTAAAACATTGACCAGGTGTCCACACTGTGTGAGCCGTTGTGCCGAGTGCTGGGGGCGGACAAATAAAGGACTCACATCTTCATGAAGAGGTGAAAGAGAAAATGAGCCATCCCAGCACAGAGAGATGAGTCCTATAACAGAGTTATATGCTGGACGCTGTTGGAGCGCAGAGGGTGAGATTTTAGAGACTGGAGACCTGCCAACGCCCAGAAAGAATGGACTGAAGCCTGTTGTGTGTCAGACACCATGTCAGGCACTTGGAATATATTGTTGAATGTTCATAACAGTAATATGGGGTAGACAGCATCATCTTCATTTTAGAAAAGAAGAAACTCTCACATACTGCGGAAGAGATCTTCCTAAGAGCGAGCATGTGTGGAGTACTTACTATGTAGCAGGCTCAGTTATAAGCAAACATATTTTAAGTCATTTATTCCTTACAACCACCCTATATGATGACTCTTCCCATTTTACAGATGAAGAAACTGAGAGACAAAAAGATTAAATAAGTGGTCCATGGTCACACAGCTAGTAAGTGACAAGGCCAGAATTATTCAAATTAGCAAGTACTAGACATGTACACCTACATGCATACAAAGTGTCCAACAACAGATGGTAAGACAAGTTATAAAGCAGACATCTGGAGAAATAGTGGCTAGAAAATAAAAATCATGTTTTAGATAAAATACAATGGTATTGAAAAATATTAATCATACAAATGGTAAATGTTTTAAAAGGCAGAATATTAATATAAAACAGCATGTGTAATATACCGATTTTGTAGTTATTTAAATACATAGAAAAATGCTAGAAGAAAATACTTCAAAATATTAAGCTCTCAGGACGTCAGGATTACAGGTGATTCATATCTCTTTCTTTTTTACTTGTCCACTAAATTGTTTTAATCTCTTTTTTTGTATGCAAATTTTTATAAACACATCAATGTGATCAAATGCCTATACTTTATTTTCTTCTTTTTTCCTTGGTTCTTCCACTCACATATTGTTGCTCATCAACAATAAATCCTTCCCGTGACTCCCTCCAAGCCAGCCAGTAAAGCTCTTCTTCACTTGTGTTAATGGCTGCATTATAGCCAAAGGAATAGAGTTATTATAATTTATTCAGCCATTACCCTATTTTTGGCCATTCCTTTTGTTTCCATCTGCTTGCCATTATTTAAAGAAATGATCTCCGGTGATACAGCCTTAAGCACAGGTTGGGCTCAGCTCCAGTGGAATGTGTTTAGGTGTCTGAGCATCTCACAGCCCCTCCTGTTTCTGTGGCTTTGTACTTGCTGCTTCCTCTCGGGAATGCCGTTGGTAGTTGGCTGGCTCTAGGTTGACCTCAGGGGGCTCAAGCATCATCTCCTCTGGGATCTTCCCTCTTATCTTTTTTAAGATGGATTAGTAGCCCCAGGGTGCTCTCCAGTATCCTAAGCTTAGCTCTGATGAACTGTCATCATTTGTCTCTTTCACCAAATTGAACCTCATTAGGTTAACTCTGTACCCCAGCACCAACCGTAGACTCCAGCACATTTTAGATAAATGAACAAATGGATGAATGAATGAGTGAACGAACAGATAAATGAAAAAATAGAGGCATGAAACCTCCATGATGTTCTCAAGGAACTACAAGTAGTCCTTTGTAGCAAGAGGAAAGGATGAGTATAAAATATAGAAGATAGATGTAAAAGGTTAAAAAAAAGTCAGATCCTAAAGGGTGTCGTCTATCAAAGAGTATGAACTTCATTCTAAAGAGTATGAAGAACCACTGAAACATTTTAAGCAGCATTATTAATTTTGTTTTATTTCTTTTAATTTTTAGGCAGGAGTACCGAAGATGGACTAGAGGAAGTCAGAAAAAAGGCCGAGGCCCATTAAGGAGACAACAGAAGTGATAAAGGTGAGAAAGGATGAGGGCCACCGACATGCCAACCATTGGGCTAAATGTCACATGTGTTCTCATTTAATCTTCCACCATCCCGAGAGGTGGGTCATGCTGCACCCACACAGATGAAACAATGTTAAATGAAATAAAGAACTTACCAAGGATCAGAGTGTTAATCAACCAAATGCCCTGAGTAGACCTCAGGTCCCTCTGGCTCAAAGCCAGTGAGTTCTCCAGCACAGATGCTGCTCAGTAACGGCAATGATGGCAGAGGAAAGGGACAAGAGGGGACACCAGTGAGAGGTATTAAGGCAAGAGAATAGGCTAAGCTTGTCAACCGAATAGACACAGCACACAAATCACTGGAAGCTGTTTGGGATGGCACCCAGATTTCGGATTTAGCAGTTTGATGCTGTCATTCATTAAAGAAAAAAATAAAAGTGACATTCAAAATGAAAACTACTGAGTTCCATTGTGGGCATGATGAATTGGACCTGCATTTATGACTTGTTGCTAACTTATGTATGTTTACTGAGGAACATATGTAACAAGGACATAATATATTACCAACTCTAGGGTTAAATAGTGCTTTGAGTTTCCCCAGTGTAATCCTTCCCAAGCAGCAATATTAATATTGATAACTGATATTCACTGACTGTCATGTGCCAGGCATATGTATCATCGTATGTACCATTTCATTCACAAAATAATTTTTCCAGGTGGAATCTTATAATAGCTTTGAAGTCAGACATGGATTTAACCTCTATCATATGCTATCTGTGTAGCATTGATCAAATTACTTAAAATTTCCATTTTTTATATGTAAAATAGAGGTAAATAAAATTATTATTTTGAAGATTCAGTGTGATAGAATGTAGGTAAGGCACTTAGCAGAGTGCCTGACATTGTATGTGGTTGATAAGGGTAGAAATGATACTTGATATAGATGTAAAGAGAGATTGAAAAATTAGTTGAAGACCACGTATCTAGTAATAGCTGTTCTAAATCTAATATATCCTAATGTTAGTGTCAGTAAGTAGAAAAAAACTTTAAGATCATACTAAATGAAAAAGGCATTGAATTTAAACACAATACAATTATGTTTTGAGGTAATAAAAAAATGAGAGAATGGGTAATTGAAATCTCACAATTCCAAATTTTTGTTTACCTATAATTTCAAATTGCTCTTAATTATTAAGCAAATGTACAAAAATTGGATAGGTTGTAGCCTTCCGAGAAATGCAAAAAGACCTGGAAAATCTAAAGTGCTAAGTAATGCTTGAGCATATAAATGGCTAGATTAACAGAAATAAAAATAACAGGTAGAAAGTGAGCCTACCTCTTGAAACTATTTTGTTTTTCTAATTTCATAGAGTAGAAGGCGACCTTTCTAAGCATCTTAAGTGTTTTTCAATTAATCCTTTGTTTTGGTTTTATTCTTTCTTTCTCTAATATAATAAAAAATATAACATGTGATTATAGTCAGTAGATTGATGTTTTGACTAATCACAGATTGTCATGTTGAGAAACTGTTTAAAAAATAGATATTTAAAATTCTACTTTATCTTTCTTTCTTTCTTTCTTTTTTTTTTTTTTTTTTTGTGACAGTGTCTTGCTCTGTCACCCAGGCTAGAGTTCAGTGGCATCATCATTATCTCACTGCAACCTTAGACTCCTGGGCTCAAAGGATCCTCCTGCCTCTGCCTCCCAGCTAGCTGGCACTACAGGCACGTGCCACCATGCCTGGCTAATTTTTCTATTTTTAGTAGAGACAGGATGTTGCTCTTGCTCAGGCTGCTCTCAAACTCCTGAGCTTAAGCAATTCTCCTGTCTTGGCCTCCCAGAGAGCTAGGATTATAGGTGTAAGCCACCTCACCTAGCCTTACTGTATCATTTTTTATTGATTGTTTTCTTATTCATAAAAGACTGAGAGGGCCAAAAAAAATGTCTATTAGAATAACCGAAACACAAGTCAAAATTGAGTTACATAGCCCCACATAAGATTTAGCCATATAAAATATTTTAGTCCAGAGGAACACCTATTATTTGAATGATTGTTTTATTCATGTGGTCTACTAGATAATGTTAGGCAATATATAATGTTCGGTTTTAGGAATTAAGAATGTCTGAGATTTATTTTGTAGCTCTATATTTTAATAATGATGATATATATGTTTCCTAGGAAAATCACTTCAGATGCTCTAGAGTTTCCTCTTTTAAAAACAATTTAGATCATTTAGTTATTTGCTTAAATGTTTTTAAAGGCCTTAAATGGAAACAAAATGAGTTTATTTCATTTACTCTGAATAAAGATATGAACTATAAGCCACCGACACAGATCACAGATTGTGATAAACGTGGGGAACTCAGCACAAGTAAAGTCTTACACATTTCAATTGTCGAAAGATTGACTATCTGTTTAATTATTAGTGCTATAAAAAGTGAGTAATATTTACCTGGCCATAATAGTACTGTGTAAAAGTCACATATCTTTCCTGCCAGGTGCCACATTTCTCACAGTTATTAGAAAGAATGAGAAGAAATCTTTGGTTACTCCTTTCCAAAATCTACCATTCTACCATCTTATATAATTTGGCAGAGGACAGGATTATTAAGGAAGTTGATTTAAAAAAAAATGTACCAATCCTAACCCAGGTCCTATGTAAAATCAGTGACGACGCCTTTGTTAATGAAGAATACAAGCAAAAAATGCACTATGAAGCAATGGTTGGGTAGGAACTAACTGGTTTGGTATGTGTAAGCATTCTGTAAAAGCTCCCCAATATCTGGTACAATCAATCTATTTGAATGATTAGTAATTTAAGGTTCTTGTTCTTAATAAACCCAAATCATAAACACACTTAAAGGAGCTTTCTGGCGGATTCATGCAAAGTGTTCACCATAAATCCCATTTTGCAAGAATATCAGTTTCTAACCGATATGTCATAATGTCTTGGAGGAGTGTATACAGGAAGTTTACAGTGACTGTAACTCATTAACTGAACTTTAACTTCATCATGCAATATGGGTTCAGATGACATTGTTGAATACCTTTCGGATTTTGGCAGGGATGCCTCGGAGTCATTAGTTATCTGTCAATCATTTACAAATCCTTTCCGAAATCAGTTAGCAAATAATGTTCTATCATTATAAACATGTATTCTTGTAAATTGAGTCATTGTAAGTATTCTGTGTGGTGATATCTGATCAGTTCAGTAGGGTAGTAAAGGTGTTTAAAACCGAATGCTGTAATGGAAAATGCCCACATTTGCCAGCAGGAAATGGCTAGACGGTACCTTGATTGAGAACAATAATTACTAAAACTTCAGAGTGTGATTTGTTTTGTGTTTTCCCTCCAGCATGGCTGGAACAACAGAAATTGCTTGTTAACTGTCGCTGAGGCTGAGTTCTGAGCACCTGTTATTTGTACCACATGTGAACGTTACTCTAGCCTCTCTTTCAAAAAAATATGTTCATTTCTCACAAAGTGCTAAGTACCTATTTCTGTTCTATCAGTCTGACAGATAAGCTTCAAAAGACCAAAGTAATTCATTAATACAATGTTTCCTCAACATGCCAGTAAGTTTCATAGGAAAGTAAGAGAGTGACAAATAGCAAATAGTGTTTTTTAAAAGTTTTAGTAGGAGTTATTAGGCAACCTGGTAATATCACCATCTCTCAATTTCTTTCATACATTCTTTAAAGAATGTCTTTAATCAGAGGCAGATAGTACAGCATGAAATCCAATCTTTATGCTGTTACATCTTTTGTTACCCATATACAAAAAGGAAGAGAAACAATGCAAATTATTTTGTGATACTATTAAGTTATATGAATCCTATGAGGTCTTCTATGGGGTATCTAACAGTATAAGTGACTGAGATAGAACTGGTGTCAAAAACAAAACAGAAACAGAAACTTGCACGTGTCTTCCAAAATTCCATTAAGGAAGATGTGTTTTTCACCTAAGATCCCAGGTCACACAGCATGTGTGTGTGTGTGTGTGTGTGTGTGTGTTTTTATAATATCTAAACATGTATTGAATACTTTCTCTGATATGACCCCAGGCATTTTATTTCTCATTTACTTTTCACCACAAAAACTATTGGATCCCTCATTTTTGTCATTTTTATTTATGAGGAATTCAAGACTTAATGAGCCCAGCATGAATTTGCCACCAAGCAGGGAGCAGAGCAGAAATGGGAGCCTTGAGCTTTCTGATTCCAGATCCCCAGCTCTTCACCACCCTGCCACACTGTCTTCCTTCCTGCTACGATCTCACAAGGTGTTCTCATGCTCAGATAGGTCTCTCAGGAAAAGTTAGAGCTACAGCCAGTACATTGAGAAGATTTGATGGACTATGCTATTTTATGGACTGAATAATATGTAAAGCCTTAACAAATGTATAGCCAACACTTTGGCATACATAAAAGAAGACACACACGTCCCAAATTAGTTACAGATGGAAGGTATACCTATAGAAATACATGTCCTTTTGGGTTTCCTTCCAAAATCAGAGAAATATTTTGAAATCCACCATATATATATTTGAGATAGAGTCTCACTCTGTCACCCTGGATCTACCATATATTTGAAAGAAAAAATTAATCTAAGAAAATAATGCCTAATATGGTGTTAATGTGAAGTAGTTTTGGTTGGTTCTGTATACATAAGAACTTAAAGCGCAAAGGAAAAACAGCATGTTGACCAGCATGTTGACCTGGCTCTGAGGACAGCCAGGATTACCAGTTGTCTCACTTGGTGTGAACCAGGGCCAGTTTTAAACTACTTACCTGACATTAAGTGAGTCTCCTCAATAAAATCTCACCTTGATGGAGACATGCAGATATGCAACTGGGGCTATTTCCAACACCCATCCAGACCACAAGTCATGGCCCTGGCCACTTCTGATCCTGACTTGCAGGGTGGTCCAGACCCCAGGCACCCAAACCTGCCAGCTGCGAGTCAGCCTCAGGCAGGCTTCAGAGCCAGGGGCAGGGCTGAAAGGCAGCAGGGAGCACCTCTACCGTCGCATGCTGTGTTCCAGCATTTCGACTGAAATGAAGTAACGCAAGAGGGGAAATGAAAGCATAACAGTAATCGGAGTAAAAAACAAACAAAAAAAAAAAGGGACCATAAATTCTGTAACGTGAACCTCCAGACCATGACTGCTGAATCTGTTACATGAGGTGTGGAGTTTTGTTACAACAAATGTCATATATTGAGTTAAAAACTATCTGTACACATACACCACCCCGTCATTTACTTTGTTCAGAAAAAGCATTGGTATTAATATTGTTTAAAACCTTGCTTGGTAGGAATGGTTTTAAAAATAAAGAAAAGAAGAGAAAAAACTAAAACCACATAAAGGGCCAGGTGTGGTGGCTCACGCCTGTAATCCTAGCACTCTGGGAGGCCAAGGAGGGAGGATCACTTGAGCTCAGGAGTTCAAGACGAGCCTAAGCAAGAGCGAGACACTGTCTCTACTAAAAATAGAAAAATTATCCAGACATGGTCCTACCTACTTAGGAGGCTGAGTCAAGAGGATTGCTTGAACCCAGGAGTTTGAGGCTGCCGTGAGCTAAAATGACACCACTGCATTCCAGCCAGGGTAACACAGGGAGACTTTGTCTGAAAAAAAAAGTGTACCTCCCTATACCTTAGGGATATATTGTCAGTTGATTAGAAGACTGACTTCTGGGTAAACAGTTTCACTCATTTTCTTTAGTGCAGTTAAGTTAGAAAACTCAAGGAATTTTCCCCAAGCCTTTCAAACTCTTTAGACAGAATGACTTGGGGTTTGTGAGAAGCAATGTCAAAACAACTGTGCCTCTGGCCTAGGACCTAAGAAGAAAAGACAGATAAATAGACAATTGGCTATATATATTTTTCTTTAATGAACACATTATAATCCAATTAGCTCCATTGTTTAAATCAAAATGTTAATGAGGCTAAAGTCCAAGTTTTAATTCCTATGGAGGAAAAAGTTTTACAAAGAGAAAACTATTTGCAACATTGTATGGACACCTATTAGCTCTGGCCAGGACTCACAAAGTTGTCCCTTACTTAAGAAGGGATAAGTGTCTTAAGCTTATTGTGCAGTTAGTAAAGAGAGAAGGGTCCTTTTCTGAAATTTTTTATTGGAGGCTGAGGCAGGAGGATCTCTTGAGCTTGGGAGTTTGAGATGCAGTGAGCTATGATGATGTCACTGCAGAACACAGTCCCTGGCTAGCCCTAATGAAATTGGGAAAAGTTTCTATTCACAGATTAAATCTCAATACGTCTGCTTTTCAACATCATAGGGGGAAGATGACTCATGATATTTATCAAAGAAGATATAATCTATTCTAATTAAATTCAAATTTCTTCTCTATTCAGTCATACCCCCAGTTTCACAAAAGTACAAATAAGTTTATTTATTTATTTATTTATTTATTTATTTATTTATTTTTTGAGACAGAGTCTCACTCTGTTGCCCGGGCTAGAGTGAGTGCCGTGGCGTCAGCTTAGCTCACAGCAACCTCAAACTCCTGGGCTCAAGCAATCCTTCTGCCTCAGCCTCCCGAGTAGCTGGGGCTACAGGCATGCACCACCATGCCCAGCTCATTTTTCTATA
>CAUYRT010057263.1:0-54318 GCA_963574885.1 Lepilemur ruficaudatus
CTCAGCCTTCCGAGTAGCTGGGACTACAGGCATGTGCCACCATGCCCGGCTAATTTTTTCTATATATTTTTAGTTGGCCAATTAATTTCTTTCTATTTTTAGCAGAAACGGGGTTTCGCTCTTGCTCAGGCTGGTCTTGAACTCCTGACCTTGAGCGATCCACCCGCCTTGGTCTCCCAGAGTGCTAGGATTACAGGCGTGAGCCACCTCACCCGGCCAGTTTTTTTTTTTTTTAAAGGCCTTCATTGAAGTACATTTTACATATAAAATTCACCCATTTCAGGTGTACAATTCAATGATTTTACCTTACTGGGTGGTATAGCCATCATGACAAATCAGTTCTAAAACATTATTTGCTCCCAATTAGGAGATCCTTCCTGTCCATTTTCAGTTAATTCTGTTCCCACCCCCAGTGTCAGGCAACCACTAATATACTTTCTGTGTATAAATTTACATTTTTGGGGACATTTTAATTTATCTTGTTATTTATTTATTTTATTTTTAGAGACAAGGTCTCTGTTGCTCAGGCTGGACTCAAACACCTGGGCTCAAAGAATCTTCCTACCTCATCCTCCCAAGTAGTTGGGACTACAGGCACAAGTCACCACACCAGCCTTTGGACATTTTTTTTTTTTTTTTGAGACAGAGTCTCACTCTGTTGCCTAGGCTAGAGTGCCGTGGTGTCAGCCTAGCTCACAGCAAACTCAAACTCCTGGGCTCAAGCCCAATCCTTCTGCTTCAGCCTTCCGAGTAGCTGGGACTACAGGCATGCACCACCATGCCCTGCTAATTTTTTCTATATATATTTTTAGTTGTCCGGCTAATTTATTTTTATTTTATTTTATTTTATTTTTTGTAGTAGAGACGGGGTCTTGCTCTTGCTCAGGCTGGTCTTGAACTCCTGACCTCAGCCTCCAAGAATGCTAGGATTACAGGTTTGAGCCACCACACCTGGCCTACCACATTTTCTTTAGCCACTCACTCATCAGCTGATGGTCACTTAGATTGATTCCATGTCTTTGCTATTGTGAATTGTGCTGCGATAAACATTCAGGTGCAGGTATCTTTTTGTAATATATAAAATTACTTCTTTTCCTTTGGGTAGATACCCAGTAGTGTGATTGCTGGTTCGAATGTGTATAATATCTGGTAACAGCAATGCTGAAAACCGTGACTTTATCATGATACAATTTATACTTATAACAAAAAAACACTGTACCCTCTAATTTTTTTGAAATGATCAATAAATTAAATCAAGAAAAATAAATAAAATAGGTATTGTGGAAAAGGAATAAAGGTAGCAACCAATTAATTAAATGGAAGGGACAATAAAAAGAACCCAAAGGATTTCAAGATATCTTTAAAAAAACAAAGAGCCTGAAAAATATATTCATATAAATCCATATATGCAACATTATATATTATATAGCTACTAACATCCTATATAGAAAATAAGATGAATGAACTAGATAACTAAATTTTCAACAGGAATAAATCACCCAAATGGCATATCAGTAAAAAAATGCAAATTGCCAAATACAGATACTGTATGGGACTCTGTGTGTGTGTGTGTGTGTGTGTGTGTGTGTGTGTGTGTGTGTTTAGAGATAGGGTCTGCTCTATTGTCCAGGCTGGAGTGCGGTGGTGAAATCACAGCTCACTGCAGTTTCAAACTCCTGGGCTCCAGCAATCTTCCCATCTTAGCCTCCTAAGTACCTAGGACTACAGGTACATGCCACCACATCTCGCAAACTTTTTAATTTATTTATTTACTTACTTTTTGTAGAGATGGGGGTCCCCCCTATGTTACCCAGGCTGGTCTCAAACTCCTGGCCTTAAGTGATCCTTCTGTCTTGGCCTCCCGAAGTTTGGGGATTACAGGTAAGAGCCACAGCTCTTGGTCAATTATTATATGGATATTTTAAAAAGTATATTAAACAGCTCTTACTAAAACTATATAAAAACTTAGAAAGCACAGATGCACTATGACTTTGGTTTGCTTATAAAATAACTCTAGGTTGGGGAAAAGTAAATTATATGGAGTGAAGTGTTTGTTAAATTATTCTTTACACTTTTCTTTATTCTTCATTTATTCTATAATTAGAAAAATATTTTAATCTGAGCCACTAGATCTTAAACATTGTAAAAGCTGTAAAAGTGGTCCTGGCAGAAGTTACAAAACAGGAATATTTCCTTAGACCCTATGTTTATTGTATGTTTCCAGTAATATCAATTGTGCTATTTCATCTCTGTTTTCCATGCCTCATTTGACAATAGCCAGTTTTGGACTTGTACAAGCAGCAGATAGATACTCCACTTTCACTGGTACTTGGAGTCCAGCCAATAAATTAGTTCAATACCACATTTTTGCTTGCTAGTGTCTAGAATAATCATATTATTTACTATATTCAATCATCAAAAATCAAATGGTCAGATCATTTTGAGAGAGTGCCTCTAGTTCTGATCTACATAGGGAAACTGGTTGAAGAGGCAGGATTTAATTACTGAATCTGTATGTCACCCTATCCATTTCCCAGCCTTGATTTATTTTCTTGGCTATTCTCTGACCCTTAAATGACTTAAGATGACTGTGTATTAAAAAAAAAAAATAGAAGGAGCATGTCTTAGTCTATTTGTGCTGCTATAACAATAACTGAGACTGAGTAATTTATAATTTGAGAGAAATTGATTGGCTCACAGTTCTGTAGGCTGGGAAGTCCAATATCAAGGCGCTGGCATCTGGTGAGAACCTTCTTCCTGACTCATCACATGGCAGGAGAGAGAGCAAGAGTGAGCCAAACTCTCCCTTTTATAACAGCACCAATCCTACCCATGAGGGTGGAACTCCCACGACCTAACCACCTCGTAAAGGTCTGACCTCTTAATACTTTACAATGTCAATTAAATTTCAACACGGATTTTGGAGGGACAAATGTTCAAACCATACCAAGTAGTATGAGAAATATAAAAACTGCTTTCCTATAGACAGTAGTTTAACAATCTGAATTTAAAATTTTCTTTCATGTGAACTAAAATATATTCTGTTAAATTTTAGTAAAGAAATAATGTAGTCAAAAAATCTATGTATATAATGCAATAGCTATAATGTAATAACTGGTTGATTTGGGGCATCATTGTTTGGACATGATATATTATTAATAACTAATATGGTTAAAGAAGGAAGAACTTTTTCTCCTATTCATTTGTTCAGTATGACTTTCTAAAAGGAACTTATGTTTAGGAATGAAAGATTTGAAGTTGCTCATTTTTTTCAACAAAGTTATATTGGATGCCTAATATGTGCCAGATAATTTGCTAAATGATACGGATGAAAAGACTAAAGATCTAGACCCCGACACTGTGTATACCAACAGTATACTAACAGTACACAATGTGGTAAGTACTAACACAGAAGAATGCACAAAGTACTCGGAAGCATATTAAATTAATAATGCATATTAGAAAAGGGGAAGTTAAGGGGCATTCCAAGGAGACTTATGTGTGTAATGTGGTGGATTCAAGGAGCCCTGAGAAGTTCAGTTTGTTATTAAAATATAGTTTATGAATACTAAAGATGCAACTGGAAACATATGGACCCATCCTGAGAAGATGTAAGAGCACTTTGTGAAATAAGCAAAATTTAGGCCTATGTCATTTCCAGGGAATTATGAAAATAAAAAATGTTATATTTTATCTGGATGTTCAAGTCTTAACTTAGTATGAATTTATCCCAGGGAATTATAATAAAAGCTATCAAAATATACATTCAATAAATAGAATCAACCATCCAATCTTATGGTATATATTATCTTGAACTGTATTTGGAAAATATAGTTGGCTATACTAAAATTTGAATAAGTTATTCTCTTGCTAAAATACTCTACAATCAAATGGGAGCATCACTCAATTTATTGGTACTTTTTATTAAACTTTATTTTAGCAAATCAGTGACAATAATATTGGTCAAAGGGTGACAGCTTAATTAAAGCAACATATTTCTCTAGAATTTGATTGGTGGAACTCTTTCTTTAAATGATGATATCTACACCTTCATGATAAAATATACAGGTTCTCAATAAACAGTTTCTTTATAAATCTGGAAACATACACATTCCCTTGGGCTGAAGGCCACAAAAGCAGAAAGGCTTTTCTCTAATGCACTGTGCCTTGTAGTTTATGACTGTCTAGTACAGTAGGGGTTTAGCAAAAGTAAATCTCCATAACTGCTAGTCAAACAATGACAGTTAATAGAAGTTTTACCAAGTGTCATCAAGGTAATAATTAACAATTTATAGCAAAAAGGAAAAGCATGATAATAAAAATGTCAGCAGCTAATAAAGAAAAGGGATGAAGTAACTGCATGAGCACTGTACTCACGCAATCATCATAAACAAACCAATAGAGTAACTATCATTTTAACAAAGGATCTCTGTATCAGAGAATCAGACTGCAGAAACCGGAGGAGATCGACAGTTCATCATTCATTCTACCTCACCAGACCCCAACTCCACACCCTCCCAACCAAGAAGGTAATTGGTACTTAGATTTTCTAATTTAATGCTTTGTTAGGGAGGTTCTACTTTGTCAGTGTGTGATTTTTTTTTTTATCTCTTAGTAAGCAAAAGGCAATTTTGAATGATTATCAGAGACATGCAAATAAAGATACATGGACATGAAAAATGTGAGATTGATCTTCAACCTAAGTAACTCATTTTCACTTATTAAATATAATTTTAAGATACAATGAAGTTGGTGTTAACAAAACATTTGAGCTGCATTTCATCATAAAAGACAGATTTTCCCTCAACTAGAGCCACTTTAGTTATACAACAAGACAAGATAATTATTAATACTAGCCACAATAATCTGATAGCTAGAGAGACGATTAGATAGATATAATATATATCACTTTATAATATAAACATACTTTCATATATTTTGTCACAGTTAAGCAAAAGAACCAATTTAAGAATAACAATCGTCTTCCAGACTATTTTAGATATACAACCTCATCAAATCCTAATATCAGTGATTCAAATACTAAATCAGGACTTTTTTTTTGTTTATTTGTTCTGAGTCCAGTTATCCTTACATGAACCCATATTCCTTTTGTTAAAATGCATGATCCCTAGAAAGAAATAGAGGTTCTAAGGTCCCCTATTAGACTGTTTCTGACTAGTGCATTCAAATTAATTACATCATTCAGATGATACATTTGCTGTGGGAGGTAAATTTTGCCATATCATAATGGGATATGTAGGTTCACCTATAGTGTGTGTGTGTGTGTGTGTGTTTGTGTGTGTGTGTGTGTGTGTATGGAAACTGTGTGTGTGTTGAGAGAAAGCAGGAATAGTATCTAAGGGATGTCAGAAGGATCCCTGGTGAGCAGAGGATGAGAGAGTGACAGGTGATAGAGATGGCCAGTGGGATCAGACCCAATGGAGACAAAGGCTATGTCTATATTTCAATGGTTGCTTTATTGTTTTATGTCCACATGGGTGCAGTGCAAGAGAATAGGTGCTCCTGCATATTTGTTTAATGAATGATAGACAAGTCAGAAATAAGTTCACTACGTGAGACTCACTTTGCTAATTTGACGATTCCTGTGTCATATGGAATGAAACTGCATATATGGCATTGTTTTGTTCCAAATTTTTGTTTGTCCTCAATAATAAATAAAAACTTAATTATCTCTTTACACCTTAGCTCTTAACATATTCAAACTCAGGCAAGCCTTCTTGTGCTCAATACATAGAACAAAGACTAACACATGGGAGGTATTACGTACTTAGTAAGTGACACAGTAAAAACATATATGTGCAAATACAATCTGAAGAACATGAAAGCTGAAACATTCAAATATCTCTCGTTATTTACAAATAAATACTCCCTCCTTATCTATCAGAGAATGGCAAGAAGTAATACAAATAGACTAGGAATTAAAATGATGGGAATCAGTACTCACTCATGATCATGATCACATGGGTACAAAAGGCTTTTCAGAGAGGTAATATTCCAATTTGTTAAGATCACAGACTCCAGAGCCATACTGCTTGGATTCATATCCCAGCTCCAACACTAATTGTTGTGTAATGTGCATGACCTTATTAACCTCTATGTGCCTCCATTGTTCTTGTGTACAATGAGGATTACAAAAATGCCTATTTTATAGGAGTGCAGTGAGGATTAAATTAATATTATGCAAGATTTGCATTTGGCCAAATAAATACTTATTTAAACTAAATAAAAATAAGGTAACATCTCCAAAACGATCAAAGTATAGAGATCCACTTGTGGAGCTATTGATCTTCAAGTGGCAAGTGATAAACTTTATACAATTGAAATGAATTGACAGAAAAATATAAAGATAATTATGTATCAACACTACTGTGAACCTTACTAAATTTTTTAAGTTTTTTGAAACCTTTTAGTGACATGTTGATTTAGCTTAACTGAACTGCCCTCACATTTAAATTCAGTAATGTATAAACGCTAAAATAAATAAATCATAGTATTTGATAATCTTGGGACAAAATGAAAATACAAAAGAATCAGCTGCAACAAACTTTAATGTCTTTACTTTTAAGCTTTTCAAATTGTTAATGAGATAAATTCATTTTAATCTCACATTTAAGTGTCCGTAAAACTCTCACAGTTTAAAAAGTGTGTTAAGTTTATAGTTTATTCATGCATTAATTCAGTAATACATATTGAAGTCCTAGGATGGGCCTAGAATACAGAAAAACATTCTTTCAGCATTTTTAATATGTTTTGCAAGGCATTTTATTAGCTCACCTAGATAATAACACAATGAGAAAATATGTTGCCATGTATTTACTATTTAAAATAAAAGAATATGGTTTGGTGAGGTGAAAACCAGGAAGTCATAGAAAGGTAAACTTCATCAAACTGTATTATTGCATTATACCTTTCCGATTTCTCAGTGATTAACCCGCTGAGCAGAATTCAGACAGCCAGATGACACATATACACCCACACACACACACACACACACAAACACACACTCACATGGACACCACATATACGTTTATGTGTGTATATTTTTCCTTGAAACCAAAATATCTCATTACATCGTAAATTGAGCTTGCTGTGTCTTTATTCCAAGAAAATGTACCGACAGCAAAGGAAATGATTTTACATGTATTCACTGCTTTTCATCTGAGGAAGGACTTGTCAGAATGACCTGGACTTTGTCAATGTCCTTTCCCCTTTTGCATCTACTCTATTATTGATGGAAAAGTATTATATCCCTCAGGGGCTTTGGAGCAGAATTTAAAAAAATACTGCTTAAGTGAATAGGATTCTGGAAAATAAGCACATAACCAATTCTGAGTAGAATGTCCCAGAAACATACATTATCTTCATGCTCACTCTACATTACTTAAGACAGAAGTCTTGCAAGCACACCAAATTATATCTCACTCACTCATTCATTCATTTTTAATCAGATATTTATTGAATATCCAGTCTTGTACTAGACTATGGGGATACATATGGGGATACAATAGTGAGTGAAAAAAAAACTATAATCATTTAATATGATCTTACATTTTCAATGCTATTTACATTTTTACATTTGAGATATTTTCTACTAATGTAAAAAGGATGTAATCACACAACTGTAAGAAACTGTTAAAAACAGATAAGCAACAAACCATATGTATGCACATAAACTGTAATTGCTACGGGATGCAAATTGGAAATTCAGAGCATTGAATTAGTATGTGTATGGAGTATACACTCATAACCAAACGCCACATACTTCACATGTAAAAGAAGTAAAACAGATTTTTTTTAGAGTTTCACCACAGTTGGTGTTCCTTAATAGCTCACTATTTATAATCAAAGTGCATAGTTTTGGACCCTTTTCTCAAAGACAGCTTCTCACCCCTCTGTTGAGTGTCCAAATTTTAGAAACAAGAAGAAAGCATAGAGTAGAACAAGGGCGAGTTGAGCCGCGACACTTCTGAAGGGAGAAATTTGTTTTCTTTTGAAATATCTTTCTGCTTTCCTGATTGTTCTCCCAAATGCCTCAGAATCAATATATATGTTTTTCTCTGATTTCCTTGTAGTATCTTCTGCCTTAGAAAATTAGAAGAGAAGACTTGCTCTTGGTCTTTCATTCATATATAGATATGCAACTCAGCCCCCAGGGTTGAATTGTCCTTCTGCAATCTATATACATTACTTAGGTACCTACAAAATCAACTCTCATTAAAAGCATGCAAGACTCATGCAGTTGTCTGATTTAACAAAGAATTATTTGGAAGACATTCAAAGCATTTCCTTAACAATTATGAATCTGACGTTTTATAAAGAGAGAGGTAAAAAATGTCTATACAGCCTCAAAGGAAGAGGGAAAAAAACTGCCTGTGACATAATTTATCCTAAGAACCTCTTTAAATACACAGAATAAGATAATTCTAATACATCTCAAGCATCTGAATAGTAAGTAGAAAGACATGCTCCAAAAAAGACATCCTAAGAGTCAACTATAGAAAATTTATATTGTGTTCTTCTGACTTCATTAAAGTATGACCATGTAGTTTTATTTTTATTCCAAGTACAGTAATCATTTAGAGTTCACTTCAAGTGGGTTGGGTTGTTGAACAGCATTTTTGCTACCTGTGAACACTAAAAGTGATAGCAAAAAATAGAGTGAGCAAGGTGGCGTGACACACAGTTTTGTTCGGGGCACTGAAGCAATCATGTGCAAAGTTCATGTGGACAGGAGAGTGTGAATGCATCATGGCCTTCTACATTGTTTTTGCCTGCTTGATGAAGTGGAGTGCTTTGGTGTTAAGTTTGGTTGGGCTAGGGTGGTAGAAATTGCATTTTTGCCTCTCCACAGGTACGTGGGCATTTGATGGTACAAGACACATCTTACAAGACAGTTTCTATCCTGGGATAATTATTTTGACTCCGTATTTTTCTGTATCATTCCATTCCAATCTTTATCTCTACCTTCATTATTCGAATTAATCTTATTTTCCTTACTCAGAATCACCATAAAGCAACACTGCTAAAATGTCATTCTATTTCTTTTTTGAAAATAATTTTTCCTTGGTGATTGCCACTCCAATTAGGACTTCTTTTTACTAACTCCTTTCAGATGGAAGAACTCCATCTGCTGTGATTTGTATTATTATTCTGGACTTGAATTTACATACTTTAGTTTTCCTTTGAAAGTTCAAATACATTACTGATCAGAATTCTCCAAGTTTCTGTCCTTTTCACATACTGTGTGATTCCCATCCTCTTTTCTATTGGTTGTGGTGGGGGCGAGGGAGAGATGTCTTCACAAAACTGTATTTAACGGGCAGAAGCTACTTCTTTCACTGTGTCAACAGACACATAGGTTGAGCATCCCAAATCCAAAAATCCAAAATATGAAACGCTCCAAAATCCAAAGCTTTTTGAGTGCTGACATTATGCCACAAGTGTACAGCGATCTTTTAATCACAAAATAGCATTGCAGGTGGAGAGTGAAAGCCTACTGTTGGTTGTTGCTGTTGTTTAACAGCTGATACAGGGATTCTGGCAAGGGTACTATGCTGCTTATTTACCCTGAACACATTATTTTTTTCACCATATTAATGGTAAGTCATATTTTTCACTGTCAAGTACTGATGAGTGAATAAGTTCAAAAAATGATTGCTTATAAGCAGCATATAAATTCAGAGTCAGGAATGATGGTGATACCAAACAACTACAGACTGTCCACATAGGTGGCTGAGAAGGTGACACCTTTGCTTTCTGTTAGTTCAATGTGCACAGACTTTGTTTTATGCAGAAAATTATCACGAATATTGCATGCAATTACCTTCAGGCTATACGTATAATGTGTATATGAAACAGAAATGAATTTCATGTTTAGAATTGAGTCCCATCCCCCAAATATCTCATTATATATATGCAAATATTTCAAAATCTGAAAAAAATTTGAAATCTGAAACACTTTTGATCCCAAGTATTTTGGAAAAGGGATACTCAAACTCTACTATATATGTAAAGCTGATTTAATTTGATGTTTTAACACTGTGAGTAAGTAGCATAAGTGCACATAGCAAATGCCATTGTAGGCAATCACACAATTCTGCACACAATTCAGATACCAGATTTGTACATAGACTCTATGGTAGAATTTTAGGGAAAGTTGCATTTCTTACTATGTCATGATGTACAATTGCTGTCAAATCACAGGTACTTATATTCTCTTCATTGACCTACACTTCTAATTAATGCATTTTAGTTGTGGCTTACTTAGTCAATCCCTTTGCTATAAGGAAACAGAACAATATATATGTGTGTATGCACACACATCTGGGTGTTTGTGTTTGTATGTATGATGTTTAAGTCAGATTTATGAAACAAAATCTTTATTTTAGATGTGAAAATTTAGATGTATATAAGTTGATAAAACATAATATTCATTGAAAGTATATTTTGTAAATGATTTTTGAAATTTTCCAGGGCAAATACAGAAAGTTCTTAAAATCTTCAGGAGTTCTATGTCATATGCTAGTACATACTAAATTTAAAATAGACATTGAGAAATAGTGCACATTAACATATATACTTCTTAAAAAATCGTGAAACAGAAATCAATTAACCTAATCTACAAAGTAGGTATTTTAAATCCATAGAGTACTAATATCCTTATATAATAACTATAAGACCAGTTGATAACTTGAATATCAAACTTACATCCAAAACCTGTCACACATA
This sequence comes from Lepilemur ruficaudatus, assembly GCA_963574885.1. Classification (NCBI taxonomy): domain Eukaryota; kingdom Metazoa; phylum Chordata; class Mammalia; order Primates; family Lepilemuridae; genus Lepilemur; species Lepilemur ruficaudatus. The sequence continues at coordinate 10,750 of CAUYRT010057263.1, forward strand.
TTTTGTGTTGTTTTCTTAACATATCAATGCTCTAAATCCCCTTATAATTTGCCCCGTAGCAATTCATTTTTATGGGCTTAAATTTCCAAAGCTCAATGTCTTAGAGAAGATTTTGCAGACTTTCTCTGCCATTCATTTATTATTCTTTAGTATTAATTTGAATACCACCAATCCAGACACCTGTCATGAAGCACAAGCCTTTCAAGCTACAAAGATACTTTGAATTTATAACTGACACACATTGACTTGGAAAGAAGAGCCATTTATCATTTCTTGTAAAGTAAAATACATAATAAAAGAGGAAATCTGGTTGAGAATTCCTCTTAAAGGTATGAAGTTTAAAGGGCTATTATAGGATTTTTTGCTTCTAAAATGAGCAAATATAACCAGTGCAAAAATGATCTGAAAGAAATCTGAAGAAGATATTTCTGATGATCATGTGATGATTGGAAAACAGAACAAAACTAATGAGTTTACCTGGGACATTAGCAAGTATCAAAGACAAAACATCAAAATACAGTATCTCTACTTGAAATTTTAAATTTTGGAGAGTGCTATTTTTGGTGGTGTTCTGCTAGCAGTCACTATGTAAAACGAATGATCTATGTTTGATTAGAGTTTATGGAAAAGCCTGACTTGCACAGCCACACTGGCCAGAAAGTGTTACCAGTGAAGGTTTGCTGGTGATTTTTAGATTCCTCAAATATGCACATTTATATTATAGTCTATACTATAATAAAAGATTATGACAATTCTACAAAGTCAAAATGGTAATTTTATTCACCTATTTTTTGCAATGTCATTGTACAGCCTCACAAACAAAAATATAATAATAATACAAAGCTTACATAATCACCAGCTTCCTGACTCACCTGCCTTTTGGTTGCTTGATTTATTTCTCATTCCATCAATGACTTCTCTGACTCTTTAGCAAGTATTATCATAAATAAATAAATAAATAGAAATATGAAAATAAGAAAAAGAAAATAACAAAAATCAACCAATCAGAGAAACATCTCCCTCATAGACTACTAATTTTGACACATTAAGAGAAAGATTTACTAGCACCGTGGAGGGGAGGGGAATGCTTGAAATGTAGTTGGGGATGGGAATTAGGGGTCTCAATACGGGGAAGGAAATCCTCTAAAACTGATTTATGTAAATAACTGTACAGCTTGGTAAATTTACTAATAATCATTTAATTATACACTTAAAATGGAGTAAAGGCATGATATGTAAATTATACTTCAATAAAGAAAAAAAAAAAACAAGTATAATACCCCAAAAATAAATAACAAAAAGTCTATACAATAATTCTCATTATTTATTCTTTTTAAAAATTTTTATTTATTTATTTTTAAAGTAAACTGTTTATTTTTATCTTCTCAGAAGGACAGAGAGAAGGAGAGAGTGAGAGGGAGAGGGGAAGGGGAAAGAGAGCAGGGAGATGGCGTGGCATCCCAAAGAAAGACAAGGGGGTGCCAGCAGTGAGGCCAAGTAGCTTGCTGATTTTAGGGGAAATGAAGAGAAAAAAATAGCGATGGCTGTCAGTCTATAACAAAAGTGGTGGCAATTGACAATACATATTTATTCACTTCTCATTTTCAATTTAATAAATATTTATTATATACCACGTGTTAGGCATCATGCTAGGCAATGGTGATATAATGGTATTTTTTCTTAAAAAGTGTATTTCCCCTTAAGGAATTTGTAGCTCAATAAATTTAGGTTGTTGGACAGATAAAGAAGAAATAGTAATACAATGTATGCAAAGCTATGTATACATACCTCCTGACATAGATATATACACGTACAGGATACTTGATGGTAAGATATTAAAAGCACTTTAGAGTTAATGGTAAACATTTTAGGAGAGAAAGAACACTTGCTATCACTATTACTATATGAAATTTACTGAAAATCTCAGTCAATGCAGTAAGATGAGAAACAAATGATAGGTATAATAATTATAAAAGTCAAATATACAAAATAGCTATTATCTCTGACAATATAGAAAATATTTCTATGATATTAGGAAAAGAGTTGATTTCTTCAAAACAATAAAAATCAATCAAATTATTAAAAATTTATGAATATTACTATATCTCAAGAGTGCCTTTATATAGAAATGACAGGTTCAATTCATTCAGAAGATATAGTAATCCCAAAGATGCATATGCCTAATAAATAGCCAAAATTATATATACAAAATTGATAGAACAGTAAGAAAACTGATAAAGTAATATCAAAATAGGATATTTCCATGTGTTTCTGTCAATATGAATGTCACATTGAAAAAATAGATATAGAATTTTTTAAAGAACATAATTAATAGCATAGATTTAATGGACATATATGGAACATTGCATATAACTGCTGGAGATTACACATCTTATTCAAGCTTATATGAAACAATTAAAAAATGATCACATACTAGAACTTGAGCATAAAACTGATCTGAAGAAATGGTAAAGAATCATATTCTGTGACCATCATCAAATTAAATTAGAAAATAAATAACAAGGAATATTGAAATTATTATATATTTGAAAATTATATCATTAAAGAAGAAATCATAATGAGATTTTTCAAACACTTAGAATTAAATGACAAAAATGCTACACATCACTTACTGATGAACTCAAGTGAAAGTGGTACTTATAGAGACATCCATAGATTTAAATGAATATATTAAAAAAGAAGAAAGGCAAATATAAATAAGCTGGTATCCTATGTAAGAAATGAGAGAACATAGCAGTATCTACCTAAGAAAACTAGGATGGGAAAAGAGAAGCTACAAAGAAAAAAATTAATGAAATAGGGAACAAAGACATAATAGACATAATAGAGATGATAATAGAGATGATCAATGATACCCACAGATGGCCTCTTGATAAGATTCAGCCAGTGGACAAAACTATGATGAGATTTACCAGGAAAAGGGAGAAAAGACACACACACACACACACACACACACACACACGTGCAATTTTAGAAAGCAAAGAAGAGAGGTATAAGTCAAAAATAACACAGATATATCATTTGCAAACTGTATCATGATAGCACTATTGTTCGAGAAAAAAGACCCACATTAAAAAAATCAAAGTTGGGGAAATGTTATTTTAAGTTTAGATATTATATACACAAGTTGATTTTTTTGATTCTGAAGAGGATTTCACAAAGAAGTTAAATATACTGAACTGAAGGTCAGAATTGGGAAGAGTGAAGATGACAGATGATACATGATAGAGTTAGAGAACATCTATTTATCTACCATCTATCTATCCATCTGCAATTAGTGTATAAACAGCGATTGAAGCCGCTCATATAAATGATGTTATGCATAGAAACATTTAGAGTGAGAAGAGAACCGGATCAAAAACTGAACATGTGTGAAAAATATTCAATAGCTCTTTTTAAATTTCAGAATATTACAGGGGTACAGACACTTTAGTTCCATTCATTGTCTTTGCACTGCCCAAGTCAGAGCTACAAGCATGCCCATCCCCCAGAAAATGCATACCGCACCCATTAGATGTGAATTTGCCCTTCCTCTCCTCACCTCCCACCTGCCAATAGGCACTAACTGTTATTTCCACATGTGCACCTAAATGTGGATCACTTAGTGCCAATTTAACGGTGAGTACATATGGTGTTTGTTTTTCCCTTCTTGTGATACCTCACTTTTAAGAATGAGCTCCAGCTCCATCCAGGATAATACAAGAGGTATTAGTTCACCATTGCTTTTTATGGCTGAGTAGTAGTATTCCATGGTATACATATATCACGTTTTATTAATCCAATCACCATCAGGGAATGCAAATCAAAACCACAATGAGATATCACTTAACCCCAGTGAGAATGGCTTTTGTTGAAAAATAGCTTTAAACAGAGAGGTGAGAAAAGATACTGAAGTAGACTAAGAAGATGAAGGCAGAAGAGTGAAATAAAACTACTAAAGGATGGTAACATGGAAATAAGCATAAAGGAGTTCCAAGAAGGAAGGTGTGCTTGTAGTGTGAAGTTCTTCTTAGAAGGCAAATAGTTTAAGGACTGAAAATTACCCATTGATTTGTATAGTAGAAAGTAGATGGTAATCTTGGTGAAATAAGTTTCGGAGCAGTGGTAAAAGTGAATGTTATCTTGTAAACAATTGACAAATGAATGGGAGTTGAATGAGTAGAGATAGCAAATGTGAACATCTCTTTGTAGATGTCTAGGGAGAGTTAATATAGTAGCTGGGATAGATTTGGGCTCAGAGAAGACTGGTTTGTAAATTTGGTTGTTTTTAATTCTGGCAAGAGGTGAACATGTGGATACGTCAATGGTTCTGATGCTGTAAAGACAGAGACATTTAAGACACAAAACTGAACATTTTAAGGGACAAAGTGAAATGCCTGAGAAGTCATGAATTTCTTTCAATAAAATTCATAAGCCCGTCAAATCAGGACATCAAAAACGTTCCCTTCTAGTTTATATTCTTCTGGCTGTTGGTCCTTGATTGGCTAATTGCTGCTGAGCCAGAGCCTCTTCCAGAATTCATTTCTGCTGCAGTGAAACTCAGAAAGTTCTCAGTTTCCTTCAGGTCACAAACAGCTATGTAAATTTCTAAAGCAAAACCCTAACAAATGTCTTTCTAATGGTGAAGTTTCCAGGAATACCCAACTCAAGAAACTCACCAAACCTGAAATATTTTTGAGATGGTGGAAACATCAACAAAGTGTTACAGATTGTGTACTTCATGAAACATTAACTTAGAATATGAACATGCACATTCAAAATGCATATAGCACTTTATAATGCCATCTTAGTATCACATCCTAAAATCATACACACTTTTAGGTTAATATTTTTTACACATGACTCACAGGGCAAATCTGATCCCTGCTGCTTTGGCAGTTACTAGATGTTCACAGGTCACTGGGTACATTAATACATTAATAAATTATCCTTCAGGATGAATGTCAGCAACCCATATTTGAATAGGACAGATGAAAGATGAAACTATTGTTAGAGGAATGACTGAGTAACTTTTTTATTTGACTATAATAAGTATGTCATAATCTACACAATGATATATATTATAGGTTAACTGAAAATTTCTGTCCCCTACAAAGAATACATGGTAGAAAATAGCAATCCTTAAGTCAGCTTTGTGATTTAAAATTAGTTTGTATTTTAATAATTATAATTCTATTTTTTCTGCAACCATTTAAAACAGTTTCATGATGTGCCAGAAACTCATACATCTCAATTATGCCATGAGTATTTTCTAATTGTGCTAACCTTTTCATCATTGCTTCAACCACTATGATCCTTATACTAAATACCAGTGGTGGTTCCAGCAACATCTCTCTTTAGTACTAAAAATGCTCACTTCAAATGTTAGCAGTTAAAGTACACTGAAAATTAACTATCAACTTCAGGGAAAGAAACCCATCCTTCATAATATTTAGAAATCAAAATTTAAGGAAAGAAATGTCCTGAGTAGCCAAATCACATGTAGCTTAGTCAATTATCCTAAGAACAATCAGATTTCCATTTTGAAATAATTAATGTTTTGGCAAAGATTGTATCTCTTTATAGCTAATCATTTCATCATGTAAATGTTAATTCAATCACTAACTTCAGCATTTTGATCACTTACTTTTATGATAGTGGGTTCCAGATTCTGCATATTGTTACTCTGACAAATACTTCTTATAGACAGATACGTATATAAGACTGGGAGTTTAACTATGGTGCCCTTTGTAAGGCTGTCTTTGCACTTACAGCTGGTGAATGATTATAAAAGAACTGTTTTTAATGTGAAGAAGTTATTCATTAAGCTTGAGCCATGCTAAGTTAGACATACTATCTGACGTGAGGAGGTCATCTGGCAATAAAGACAATGGGAACGTAGTAGGGCCCTGACAACAGTTGCCGCTTGCTATGAATCCAAGGCAGTACATTTCATCACTTGAGGGCTACAATTCATTAACACTGACATACATACTATTTGATTCCCTTTGAAGACTTTTCCCTTCTTTGTGCAGGCCAAGAACAAGAAGACATAAAATTATCACTGCTACACATCTATTTAAGAACAAAGCTACACACAAGACCCTGTCTACCAGGACAGAAAGTAGCTATTGTCATAGCAAACATCAGGAATTATTTGCTTCAGCAAATCTCTCCCATTTTCACCATCTGATCCATGGAAGTACAGGAAGGTAGAGCAAAGAGATCCTCAAAGTCACAATGTAGGTCTATGGGGGGAAGAGCATACTGAGATTAGCCACGATAACAATCAGTAGTTTTGAAATTTCCCTCCAGTAGCTCATTTGAGATACTCTACACAAGGACCAGGCATTCTTTGCCACCTGAGAGAGTGGATATGCTGTCATCTATGAAAGATGGGTACTTACAGTGTATGAAGTGTAGGCTCTGGGTTGAAAGACATCCTGAGAATATATTCTATGAATATAATATTCTATAATATTGGCAGAATGTAAAATCTCTTAGATGTTGCGGTACAGGAAAGGGGACGTTCTGTAGAAACTGTTCCCTTTAGCGTGGCTCTCAAGCGCTAGAGCAGCTCTTGCCCAGGTGCCACATGGGTGGGCCCATCAGGCAGCAAGGCCCACTTTGTTACTGATTTGGTGAAGGGATTAGTGTCTCAGTAAAGCCTTATGTTTTTCATGTGACATAGTAGCCCCGCCAGCCCCACCAGTTTATGTACAGCTTACTCAGTGATCCCTGCCATCTTCTGTGCCTACTTTCCTTCTCCTACATCCCTACAAGATGTATTTTCTTCTAAACTTCTGGATGCAATTTTAAGTTTGATAGAACTGGAATACAGCTATCTGTACAACATGAAAATAAAGTCCTTTCTCTAGGTCACCATATTCTAGTTTAAAGGACCATTCATACAATAAACTGAGCTATTACATGAAAATGAATAATAAAACATATGATCTATAGTGTACATTTGTTGATCAAGAGTCTGAAGGCCATTACTTTGGTTGACTTTAAAAACATAATGACCATAGCTGACATGGTGATAACACTGAGTTTTTAAATTATATATACTTTTTGGCATAAATTGTCTAAAAATCCAGCTGATAAAGATGAAACCTAAGAGGATTTATTGAATATGTTAAACTGAACCTGAAATGAAATCAAACACAGGTGTAAGGTCTTTGTGAGGCTGAACAATACATCTGCTGAGTCTGCAGGTGGTGAGTACTTTGCCTAGATAATATTATTAGTAAAATAGATCCTTGATGTCTACTAAAGTTTAGACATGAGCATTTTTTTCTGTGCTTGTCGATGTCTATTGCCATCCCGATTTTGATACTTTGGTTTTAAAATCTATATTTTGGTTTTAAAATTATAGTCTCAGCCATAAACTTTTATTCCTGACAGAGAATCAGTATTTAAGAGTAGGAAGAGTCTTTGCAATAGTTCCTTGCTTTTCTGTAACCTCTATCCTTCGTAAGTGAGAAGAAACTCTTATCTCTAAGAAAATGATAGGCCAAACTCTATAGGTCTTGGTTGATTAAACACAACACCTTGAATATCACTCAGAGATAAAAACAGACACTGCAGAGCACAGGTGCAATATTGGGTTCACATTTGTAAGTAAATGGGTCACTGAATTCTGCACAACACAAAACCTCCCCATGGTCTTCAAGGACAACTCCAAGTATAAAGTATTACATGACCTAAAATAGGAGGGCAATTACTGACTAACTTTAAATATTGTAAGCAGTGTCACATATCCATTCTCCATATTTAAATAATTTGGTTTCCATGAATCTAAAGAATATGGATGAACACAAAGCTCTGCTTAGGAATATGAATTCCAATTTTCTTCATATCTGATACCACACATTTTATTTGAACATAATTTATTTGTGGCTCTAGTTATTTTACAAAAATGTGGGGAACAGGATTACTCATATTTAAATGAGATATAAGAAAGACATGGATTAATAAAAGCACAAATCTTATGGATGAAATAATACTTTAGGGTTTACATTTTGGATATTTGAATAAATTCAGCTTTTGGATAAAAACAAACACACAAACTATACATATTATAGACTTATCTAAAGTTAAGGTGTATTTTAATTGACAGGGTTTCCTGCCTCTTTGATACAAAAATAATTTGTAAATTATAGTCAAATTGAATAGATTTTACATAATTTGTTCATTTAGTATATATTTTTGAAAACTTGTCTTCATATTTTTGATAACTATTGTTTTGTTTTTAACAAATCGCCAAAGTTTCTGCAAGCAATGTCTCACTTTTCTCTAAAAGATAAGTTGAATTTTCAGAAGCTGGCTTTGCTCATCATACAGTAGTACTGAGTGTGAAACTATCAAGGTTTCATTCCTTTTTCCAACTCAAACAGCTGCTACCATCTCCGAAGAAGCAGGTGTTGATGCGTGAACAATATTAGCACTAAAAAGAACAGACCGTTTGGTGATGACTTTTCTCACTGGAATATTATATCAAAATACTTTTAAATTCCCTAAAGTGCCCAGGTGGGAAAGCAAATTAAACTTTAAGAAGGCTAAATACATCTCAATAGTTTCATTAGTTATTCTCCTTACAAATCCAATATACAATTATTAGAATTACAATTTTAAAAAGGATATTACATTTCAGGGATTTTATTTTTTACATGACACTACATGAAAATAGTTTTAAATAAAAAGTCTATTTCAATAGTAGAAAGACCAGAAGAGTAGAAGAAATAAGTCAAATAGTCCATGTTTTGAAATTCAAATATGGAACTTTAAAATAAATCCAATTTCCAATAGTATATACATAAATTCTATCGTGGCACTGTCACTAAAAATACTAACAAAGGAGATTTTATCTGTATTGTTGCTTTTCTGAAAAGATCCTAGCAAGCCTTTTATATAAATGAAGCTTTGTCACAATGCTAAAAATTACCACTTTATGTACTATAGCATTCTTTTTGAGGCTAGAATTTAAGATTATATGAAAGTAGAAAAACGTCACATAAAATGTGCAAGCACGTTCCACCTTTTAGGCCTAAGTTTTGGATTTTTATTTTTGTTGTCAATTCGTTGGTTATTAGGGAAAAATAAGTAAAATCAATAAATTGAAATTATTATTTAAATTAATACATACTAAGATTACATCCATGTTTCATGACAGATTGAATTCTGTGAAACAACCAGAGAACTTCTCTGTTTAGTAATGCCAATTAAGTGGATACTTTGCTTACATTTACTGGGTTGTATGTTCTTACTTTGAGCAACTATTTCAAGGACTCCAGAACTTGAATGAAAAGAATTACTGCCAGAGATACCTGCAGCCCTGAGAGTTTCTTCAACATAATCTGGGACAAAAGAAACTACTTTTAGAGAGCACAGAGATACCCCTGGTTGTATGCAAAAAGACAATTCCTAGGGAAGCAAAGAAGATACCAGGTGGTAGCCCTTAGACAGGTGTGAGGAAGAACCTCTCTAATATCCTTTGTGGAAGTTTTTATCTGGATTCCTAGGCATGTGGAGGCTCAGAGTATTTCTGGTGTTAGAAGTTAGCAGGTCCATTTCCCCAAGGGGAGTGGGTTTCAACCATAGAGAATTTGCCACCGGGGGCATTTGGCAATGTCTGGAGACATTGTGATTGCCATGACTTGGAAGGGCGCTACAGGCATCTAGTGAGTAGAGGCCATATACACTGTTAAATATTCTACAATGCACAGGACAGCAACCTATTAAAAGAAAATCCACCTCAAAACGTCAATACTACAGATAATGTGAAACCCTGCCCTAGATGTAGTCCAGGTATTATACCTCACTGTGTTTTGTGCTTTCCTTGCATTATCCTTAATTGTTCATTCAAGTAGTGTTAAAAGTTAGGTTAGGCTTGTTTTGCTGTTAGAAATTATGGAAAAGGTTATTACCACAACCATATTTAGAGAATTTACTCAGTTCATCTAAAATGTATCTTAATTGAATGAGGAAGGAAATGACAGAAAAATAAAGGAAAAGACATGGTCCCATTGCCCCAAGTCCAGAGTAACAGTCATCAATAAAACTGCTGGTGCCCAGCAAAGCAATAATGATATCATGTGTGATGCTTGCAGGGACACAGTACCATGGCCAAGAAAATAGAAGGTTGGAGTAAAACAGCATGAGAATTTTATTCTTGGAATCACATGAAACAAGCCCGGGGACACTCTAGAAATCACCAAGAGATAAGCTGAAGCAGTTAAACCATGAGAGTCTTAAATAATAATAACTTGGCCACTAAGAACCATCATTGTCTTACTATCTTCTTATTTAGTCTGAAGAGACTATAACTATATGTGATCCTTCATTCAAAAACAAATACTTGTATACATATACCTATAACAACATAATCAGTGTTCTGAGCCCTAGGAACATAGCAGTTTAAAATGGAAAAGTTCGTCTCTCTTGAAGAGGACATTAAAAACCAATGGCAATAATGCATACCTAATAATGTAACATATTAATAGCTTCTGTCATATTTGATTGGAAAATTATTAGTAAAATTTTCTGATTGCTTTCAAGAGATACAATTTTCTGATAAAATAGGAATGCTGTGGCCTAGACAATTTTCCAGAAATGTTACAGGTCGTTGGTGTTTAGAAAACATAGATTTATATGATCTTATATTTATTTTGCATTCATTAAATAAAACCATCTAAGAACATTTATAAAGCTAGTTTTTCTTGGGGAATGGATTAGAACAATATCATGAGATTCACCAAAAATGTTGCTGTGCAGTTATTTATCAGTGTTTTACAATGGTGCCATCCTGAATTTAACCATGCTGTTTAGTTGTCCAGATTATACTTCTATTACAATAAGTATATGAGAATGGGTATAACACATATTGAGTAATAATTAAATTGTCACTTAATTCTATGAACAGATAAAATTATTGTTCCTCCTTTAAATATGAGGAAAACTCAGCATATATGACCTGCATAAGGTTATCAATTTGGTAAGTGATGATGCTCAGATTCAAAGCTATACCTCCAAAGTCCACACTGCTAACCTGTGATGGGTACTTGACAGTAAAGCATTTTGGTTAATAACTATACACATTAAAAACATTCTTGATGTTATTTTTTTGCTTATTTTTCTCTTTTATTTTCTTTCTTTCTACCATGCCCTACATCATAAACACAAACACATGATTGGAAAAGATTACCTACTAAAAACAGTCAAGTTAGAAGTCTGAAGAGCAAGTCAACCAAATGGAGACATGAGAATGCAGTTTCAGAATGATTTAGTTGTTAAATGAGGCTCAGTGTAGATTTAAAACATATTATCTAATTTAACTAAATGATCTGAATGTGCCTGTATACAAAAGGCAGGTTACAACTTCTAAACATGAATCGTGCCCTTCTCTGAAACAATGTCAAGGCAAACGATACACTACATGCTTAGATGGATAGATACAGATATATTTAAATCTTAACATAAGAAAGTAAAAATGTAATGTGTTCTTTAATTATGGTAGTGTAGGTCATATATTCTACTAGGAACTGAAAATAAATAATTTCAAAAACAAAATGGAAATGGCACCAAAGAAAGTGAATATTTTCTTGTAAGTAAAGTTATGCTTGACATTCAGAAACATCATGGAAGTGTATACTCCCAGCATACAAGGAGTATAAAGTAATTCAAACTTGCATAAATCTTCAGACAAGCAATTTTCTTGAAAGTAAAGTTAAAAGCAGCAACCAGAAGGCCAGATGGCAAAGTAGGCTTACATAAGTAAGTGTGCAGGCCACTGAAACAAGTATGGAGGCTACTGAAAATAAATATTCCTTGAGCCTTGAAGGGAACCTATTACTTCTTTCAAGCTACTGCTTCCCTTGTGGTGAACTACTGCTCTAAGACCCCTAATGACCATTTAAAGGACCTACTGTATCTTTAACAGAATGTAGTTTATGTTTAGAATGTAACCCAATAACTTGAAAACTGGTGTGTGTGTGTGTGTGTGTGTGTGTGTATGAGAAAGAGAGAGAGGGAGGGAGGGAGAGAGAGAGAGAGAGAGAAGTAGGAATATCCTTCAGTTGTCTAAGGCCAGTTATTGCTACCTGTGTGTCTTCCCTACTTAATGTCTCCACCTACTCTCTCCAACCTGAAGATCAGCCAGTCGCAAGTACTGTCGCACAAGCATTTGAACCAGCTCTGATATGTCCCAGAATTTCCACTTTGTACTTTGTGTCTTCATTCCAAATGATATTCAAAATATTTTTCATTTTACTCACACTAATACTTTAAGTTTGAACTAAAAATCTCATGAAATTTGTGCTATTTAGATATTTTCTTTGTTTTTAGAATTTTACCCTTCCTCTGTAGCGTATCTAATGCTTATAATTTTCTAGACCATCGAGGTCTCGAATATTTACATTCACAGCTTTTTGTTTTTCTGTCCTCACTTTTTTCTTATTTCTAATTACAGAAAGAAAATTAAGGCATGGGGAACCAAATGAAGTGCATTTATCTGGGATTTTTAAACTAATGCACTGGTTAGACTAATGGGTATAACTCAGAAAAATCTGATGGGGAGGAGGAAGGATTCAAAATGTAATTTTTGTATGCTAAGTATCACTGAAAATAACCTCCAAATCAAATGTAAATCTGTAGTTGGGGATGGAAATTAGGGGACTTAATAGGGGGAAGGAAATCTTCTAAAACTGATTTATGTAAATAGCTGTACAACTTGGTAAATTTACTAAAAATCATTTAATTGTTCACTTAAAATGGAGTAATGGCATGGAATATAAATTATACTTCAATAAATTTGTCAAAAAAAAAAATCCCCAAACAACAAATGCTGGCGAGGATGTGGAGAGACAGGAACGATCTTACAAAAAAAAAAAAAAAAAAAAAGTTTGCTTTCTATTCTTACAAATACCCTTTAAAATCTGACTTTAGATTATTTTTTTAGTAACTAACATGAACGTTTTCTCCTGCCCAGGGCTGTGGAGCAGAAGGTATAAGCCTTGACATAGTTCATGATGTTAAACTCATTATTGTTGGTACTCTATGAAACAATTATGATTTATCAGAACAATATCTGTCTAGAAAATTACCATTGACAAAAAATATTGGAAAGGAAAAAGCAGAGTATCAACAACAGTTGTTTCCAACTGTTATATGGAACATGGCATTAGAAATATTAATTAGAAAGGTCACTAATGTTCAGAAAATTATTTAGCGATGAAACATATTGTGATATACAGAAGATATATTGTTTAGGTAGGGGTAAAACAGTCGATCAAAACAACATATTAAATAAATATGTTAACATTAATGAATAAAATGATTCATAAAGAAAAGTCAAAAAGAAGATATGCACAGCTTGTTATCAGCAGTTTTAGAACTGATGGTTCTTCTGAACCTATGACACCTGGTTTTCTAGATCATTAATGCAATAGCACACCCAGGGAATTCTGGAGAGGATGAAGCATTACAATGATATTTCCTTCAAGTGCTATGTGTATTCGCATCAGGACAAGAAGCATTTCTTCATCTTTGTTTTCTTTCTGTGCCATCCTCTTCTCTGGTCAACTATCCTTCCTTCTACCGGTCTCATTCTCTTAATCAGTTCCCTCTTCCTACCAACTCTTGCTTCTTGAAAACTTGAAATAGCTTTTGTAGCAAGCCATGATGTCCATTCTCAGCATGTAAATATTTATAAAACTGGCCATAGCACTACAGTAGTTGAGTAAAATATCTTCTTGGATTTGGGAAGTGTCCTTCCCACTGTTCACAAAATTTAGGTGTTACTCGTTTGGGAGATAAGTAGCAAGAAGGAAAGGAGGACTGTGAATAATTTATAAATGTCTGTGTCCCCTTTTATCACATCAGATTTTTACTGGGTATGAGTGAGTACGTTATATTTTTGTTTGGCTTTCTTAGAACTGTTTACATTCCCAGTGTCCGAAATTCAGACTGAACTATGTTAGATAATGAGGGCTTATATAATTGGGAAGGACAATGGTATAGGTAGAGTTGACTGGAATTAGAGACCAGATACCTCTTACTCTATCTACTTTTCTCTGTGTGATTTTTTCTCTCAAATAAGAAATCTCAAAATAGATGTTTCTTTTGAAATATGGAGCCAAGGAAGCTTTGAATTCACATCTTTAATTTTAGTACCAAATAGAAACGGGAATTTTATTGCAAAGCTTCAGGTTAACGATATAATGTTACCCCACACCTGTCAGCATGGCTATTATCAAAAGAGACAAAAGATAAATGTTGGTGAAGATATGAGGAAAAGAGAACCGTCATACATTGTTAGTAGGCATATAAATTAGTATAGCCATTATGGAAAACTGTATGGAAGTTCTTCAAAAAACAAAAACTAGAACTACCATCTGATCTGACAATCCTATTTGTGGGTATATATTCAAAGAAAATAAAATTAGTATCTCAAATAGATATCGTAACTCCCATGTTCACTGCAGCATTATTAACAACAGCCAAGATATAGACTCAACCTAAGTGTCCACCAACAGATAAAGAAAATGTGGTATATATGCACAACGGAATACTATACAGCCTTAGAAAAGAAGGCCATTCTGTCATTTGTCACAACATGGATGAACCTGGAGAACATTGTACTAAGTTAAATAAACCAGGCAAGAAAAGACAAATACTGTATGATCTCACATATACTGAATCTCATAGAAACAGAGAGTAGAATGGTCTTTACTAGAGGCTGCAGACTAGGGAAAGAGAATGGATATGTTAATTAGCTTGATTTAATCGTTCCATTTTTTTGGTGTGTGTGTGTGTGTGTGTGTGTGTATATCATAACATTGTACTGTACCCTGTAATTATATACAACTATAATTTATTAATTAAAAATTAAAAAATAAATTTTAAAAATAATATCCCAGAGAAGACTTAAATGACTTGATTCAAATGATTGACTCCTGAATTAATCTTTATGGCCAGTAGTGGTCAAGTGCTATGATTTGCCAAGCCTGAGACAGAGCCTAATGCCTAGACCAACCCTGATGGTACAGAGAGGGATTTTATAAACTCATGGCCACTACCACTTAGACAATATCATGAGCTTGAGATGAGAAGCAATTCCTTAAAACAAGAGGATGCTATTCCAAAAATAAGAAAGGAATTTTGTTTGTCCAACAACGTTTCACCACACAACATGTATTATAAACAAAACCCCTTCCAGTAATTTTTTTGTACATGATTTCCTTAGGTTTACCTCTTTACAGTAAAAAGGATAAAGAAAAAGTCACAGAATGGAGAAAAATGTTTAAAAAATTACTCTAAGCTATTTATAAGATATAGAAATTTAAAATTCTATTGTAATATTAATAAATTAAAAATAAAATTAAAATAATAAAAATTTAAACAAATTAAATTATTAAAATAATACAATTAAAAATATAAGATAGAGAAAAAATTTCTATTAAATTTGTTACCACAAAAAAAAAATCAGGATAATTAGTTGGTAATTACAAGAAGTCAGGTATTCCTAAATATTCAATAATTTGTTATCTAGAAAGGATATTAAGGGTTGAACAAAATTCTTACAATGTCTATATTGGGCAAGTGTCAGATGTAAATCAAACCTTTAAAAATTTATTCATGTTTTATATCACCTTTAGATATTTTTTCCCTGTAAAATATGGCAAGGTGAAAATTTCAATACATTCTATTAAATATTATCCTGCTGGACTTTAAAAGCACAATAATTTATTATGTATATATTAATGTAATAGTGAATATATTGTCTTATAGCATTTTAATTCTGATTTTTAAGTCAAGTATCTATTCTTACATATTTTGCCTCAGGCCTGAACTTGTATAAGTGTGTAATCTTATAATTTAGGAATTAAATATATTGTCTCTACTGAATTCTTCCTTATGGCTTTTAATATTATTTCTGCTTCTGACCTTTTACAAGATTCAACAGGTTAATGAAGTATAAATTCTCCAACGGTTACCTTTATGCAAATAGTGCTTTTTTTTCTGCAAAGGTTTTTATGCAATTCAGAATTTATGCAAAACTCTCCATTAAATGGATTCATATTGATGAGCCTTTCCTTCTGATCCACTGTTTTTAATACAAAATTATGTCTGACACTTCCCAATCCGTGAGAGTCTTCTAAATTTAGTGAACTTTAACAAATGTCAGTTAAAGGTTCACTGACAAATTAGAGGTGAGTAGAAAGACAAATGAAAGACTTAAGACACAAATGCTCAGTTGAAAAGGAATAAGATATATCTTGAGACTACCATATTGAAAAATAATAAAAGCATAGGACCATTAACACCAGTTTCATGAGTTTACAGTTAATCAGGAAATCCAAGTCCAGATTTCCTTACATTCACTAATACAAATTATTTCATTTAGATACATATAAAATTATTTTGTGTCTCTTTTAAAACCTCTCTTACAAAAGTGTAAGTATTAATATTTAATATATATCCTGCTATGTTATAAGCCTTCCAGGGTACAGATTTCTTTCTCCCACCTTAGGTAGTTCTGTGCTCCTCCATAGTACTCAGGGCTCACACTTCCTAGGCACTCATTTTTTTTTAATGAAGTAATGAATGCTTCACTTATGTTAATTACTTTTTAATTAGCATATATCTGTATTTCAGACCTGTCCTTTAATATCACCTTGTCAACGATAACATTCTTTACTACTCTATTTGAAATTGCAACCTACTCATTATTTTCTCTGATTTATTTTATACTAATTATTACTATTTAACACACTATAAGTTTTATTCATTTATCTGTCTATTGTTTGGGGATAGAATGTAAAAGCTTCATGCAGGGAAGGGTTTGGGCTGTTGTGTTCTTTGCAGCAATACATCAGTGCCTGGCACATAATAGACATTTAGAATGAAAGGTGGAATGAACAGTTAAATGTAAGCTTTATCATGCCTGGGACTCAGAAGCATTGGGTGGGGGGTGATGCTAAGCCAGAAAAATATTTGATCTTTTAAATGAGAATCCTTGCAAGTCCTATATTTATTTTAAATGAGTAATAGAACAGATTCATTTGTTTACAGTTGTACACTTAAGCACCCAAGTATGTTTATTTGACATTTAATGTTTGGTATAACTATAGGTATCAGAGGTCAACATTTCCTCTGGTGCCCTTGTTTTTGAATCCCCTGTTGTCCAGAGCCTTCTCCTTGAATAAAGTCTTAGATGTGCAGTTCTTTCAACTCTGTTCATCTGTCATTATAAAGGAGCCCTACTGATGTGATAGTAAGGTGTGGCAGAGGGGAAGTATTGGATAGTCTTAAGATTAGGTCTCAGTCTTTTAGAGAACCAGTGCCTTGGGCTTTGATCTTCACAAATGCTTCTCTGTGCCCCCTTCTCCCACCCTTAGATAAGACAGGAAGGTTAGCAGGGTCTAGAGTCACGTATTTCCTTTTCCCTTCAGGCTCTGGTAAAACCCCACATGGTAGACTCAGGTAAAATAGGCCTCTGAAGGCAGAGCTTGTTAAGAAGTACATAATTCTCCGGCTGTATTTCAAATTGGCTGCTTTTCCCCTTCCCTTGCCAGGCAAGAGGAAACTTTTCTCTAAGTTAACTTGTGGAAGAATCAAAAATTAAAAGGATGAGTAGCCATCCAAGAAGCAGAATCTAATAGTAGCTACAAATACTACTACAGTTACAAGAATCTCAGCATAAACATACTACAATGCTATATTTCTCTAAATCTGAGGGCACAATGAACACCAAAAATCTACAGAGGCTAATGGTATAAGCACACATAAAAGTATCCTTTTTCCCTTTCTGGCAGCTATTGGAGATTCTATCAAGGAAACACTTGAGTAAGAACAAGTTCAGAAGCTGCTGACAAATAGAATTATCACTGGTAGTTAAATGTTTGCATATGAGAACAATCTAAAGTTTTGTTAATTTTGATTACAATTTCTCATTGGCTTTTACTTTAAATGATTACTTTCCAATACATTGTCTTTTTTTTTTTTCTTTTTTGCCATGGATAGAATATTGTCATAATTTATTTTTGACAAATGTTAGCAATGGTTTACCTATATAAAGGATAAAAAGTTATTTATGAAAACTTCAACACTTGAATGTTGACAAACTTATTTAGAATCAATTTCAGTCCTTGTAATTAATAAAGAGAACAATATTTTAAAGAATTGTTATAGGAATATTAGTGTTTGTTAAGTTTTGTGGGAAAATGCCAAAAATATGAAAAATACATATTAAAATAACAAACTGTTCCTTAAACAACTAAACTTTTTTTTAATCAAGTTATTAAAAAGTTGATCTGCTTGTGAAACCAGTATTTCCTATAACGAAATTTTTGTAATGTCAAATGATTCTTCTAGAAAGATAATTGGAGACCTTTTCGTCAGGCCCTTAATTTTAAAGTAAAATTGTTTTGACAGGAAATTGAAAGAATAAATTGGTGGATTGAAACAAAGCATTTTGATATTAAGAAATAATCATCAGCACTAGGTGGAATAATGGAAAGGTCATATGATATGTAATTATAAAATATCAAAAGACTTAGAACTTTGTTTTTATTTACTAAACCAATATGCTTGTTTTTCAATGAAATAGCCTAAATAGAATTTCTACAACATTAAATCCACAGTGGGCAGATATAGTGAAATATCTGTCCTAGTTCTTTTTCTATATTGAGAGTTTCAATAGTTTTGTCATTATAGCCAAATACCATTTTGTATCTACTTCTATCTGCCATCACGTACTATTTTTCAAGAAAATAGCAGATAGCACTAGCATACCAACATGAAACTTTTAAAAATACTTTTAACAACTTCATCTGCAGCTATAATTTATAAATACACTACTAATAATCATGAGGACATGATTGTCTTCTCCACAAATAAAAAACCTCAGTATCAAATGTAATCTGCTCAAATGGGCCTCTACTCTTCACGCTGGGATTAAAAATCCATTTGTGATTTAAAAAAAACAAAAACTGAATTTCAATGATGTTACAGTCTTTCCTTGTCATTGCTAAGTATATTGTATCAGTTTCCTATCTTTGCTGTTACAATTTACCACAAACTGAGTGGCTTAAAATAGCACAAACTTATTAGAGTTATAGAAGTCAAAAGTCTGAAATGGGTCTTACTGGGCTACCATCAAGGGGTGTCAGCAGGGTTACTTTCGTTCTGGAGACTCTAAAGTGAAATCTGTTTTCTTGCCTTCTCTACCATCAAGAGGCTACCCCTGTGCCATGGCTTTTGGCCCTTTCTTCATTTTCAAAGCCAGAAATGTTGGACTGAGTCTTTCACATTGCCAGCTCTGTTTCTCTTTTGGTTCTTTCTCTTCTACTTCCCTCTTCCCTTGTGATTACCTTGTACCCACCTCCATAATCCAAGATAATCTCCCCATCTCAAGGTCAATTTTTTAGCAATCTTAATTCTATCTGATACTTTAACTTCCTTTTGCTCAAATAATTAGCATATTCACATCTTCCAGGGATTAAATTCATTTTAATGCAATGCAATTTAATGTATTATTACCAGCTTGCATAAAATTATCATAAAAGTGTTTCTTATAATATTCCTTTGAAGGGTTAACTTTTTTGTTTTAAATAAAGAAAATGTCTACAGGAATTAACTAGACATTTTCCCCCTCTCATGTTTTGGGCTACCTAATTTCTAATGGTTTCATCTCCAAGAAAAGAAAACCCTTTTTCAGTTTTAAATCTCTGTTTTATTATATTACCATTATCTAAGGGAGTTAGTGTGTGACATTCAAAACAAATTCACAGAATCAGAAGAGTTCACTCAGCTTTGGCAAGTTGTTTAAACACTGAGAGCCACTTCATCTAAAATGTGTATATTTTCAATCACTAAGAACTGTGTAGACAGGTGATAGTGATACATGATGTGATACATTTGAAATCACTTTGCAAATTATAACGTTCTTTTAAATATAACAGATCATTAGATTATTAAATGTGAATGTTCAACTGTCCATAAACAACAGATGAAGATAGTCTATGAGTTGATTCAGGTAATGCTTACAAATTAATCAGAATTACCATTATTCAAAATTAATCTACAGAGAAGAGAAGTCACATCTAGAAGTTTCCACCGGTCTCCTAATTCCAATTAATGTTCTGTCTTTCCTATCTTTTTGTCTATTTATGATAGTGATCAATTTAATAGTCTAATTGAGCTTTCAGATGTGGTTTTCAAAAGTCACCTACATGACAAAATGTTCACTTTTCCTCTTTACAAATGTCTAAAATTGCTACTAATTTTATGGCATCACGATTGGTTTGAGTTGTATAGGAATTAATCTCGTTATCCAAAAGTACGGAGATAAAAGTGCTCAGTTATGTTGGAAAATAAAACTAGGTGTATGTTTCAAATGCCTGTTTAAACTTGTAAATTTCACCAATACTATATTGTATATTAAATAATATTTTTCTTGGTAATTAAAAGGAAAATCAATGAAAACATGTCCATAAGTCAATCATCTATTTTCTCTATGGTTTTTTTTGTGTACAGTTCTAATAATGGTATCTAGAATTCTATAAAAAATTTTGTATGCTACTTAGATTTTTAACTTACAGTATATCACACTTTTCCCTATGACTATAAAACTTTTCACAATTATCTTTACAATGTTAACAGCAACTATTTCAATAGAACATTAATTTGTTAAAAGCATTTACAAAACAATCACTATGTTCTAAATGTGCCAAGCACTCGGGATATACAATTCTAAGACTTTGTCATCAATATATCCAAACTCTAATGGAGAAGAACACCAAAAAGATAATTAAAATACAAGGTAGATGATGAGATATAGACATAGTACACATTATCATGTGGGGCTGGAGAAGGGGCACCTAACTCTACCTAGCTCCAGAAGGGTTTCAAACTCATCAAGCTAATTGTTAATGGATGAGTAAAAGGTAATCAGTCAGTGCTACCAGTGAGTATATCTAGGCACAGGAGACATGGAAAAGGCATTGTCTTAAGAAAAAGAGCCTGGCATTTTATGAGGGAAAGAATAAACACTTCAGGATGGCTAGAACATGAAATAGAAGGCAGCATGGTGAGAAATGAGCTTGGATTTGTAAAATGGGACAAACTGTGGAAGACCTATATGCCTTGATAAGGCACATATGGCAGGGGAGACCACTGAAAGGTTTTAAGTAAGGAAGTGAGGTGGTCAGACTAAGATTATATTAGTGGTTAGAGCTAGATTTCAGTGGGAAAAGGATCAAAGTTTGGGAACAGTTAGGAGTCAGTTTCAAGGTGGATTTCAGGAGCATTTTTCATACAAAATAGAATGACTAAGGAAATGATTAAATCATCATCTTTAGACTAGTGAAAAGCTAATACTCATTGAGGACCTATCATGTGTCAGATACTGCTCTAAGTGTTGGGGTTATATGATCCTGGTTAATCTAATAAGTCAGGTATTATTGTTACTACTATTGCACAAATAAAGAAACTGAGGCAAGGAGAAGGTATGCAAGTTTGCTCATGGTACATAGTTAGCAATTAACAGAGTCAGAACTGAAAGCTAGGCGCAAGGGATATTATGTGATGGGTAAAGAAGTAGAAGGAGTCAAGTACACTGCCTAGTTTCTAGCTAAATTTTCTACAATGTAGTGCCTGTAATTGAGAATGAAGAGCAATAGGAGAAGCTCATTTAGTGGTTTGGTGTATACCACAGTTTAACTATTCTCCTATTAATGGATAGTTATTTCATTTTTCAAATGTTTTATTATTATAACTACTACATTGAACATAATTGTACATACACAATTGTACACTTTGAATTATCTTCTTTTTATAGAAATTAGTACACATGATTTTAATCTTTATATCAACAGTATAAAAAGCAATAATGTCTCCAAAAACCTTATTCATATTGACTATTTTTGCTTTTCCTACCTAAAGAGTTAATATTCTGACCTTCTAGAAAAATAACAACGCTATTTAAATCTAATTGTAGAATACATTTTTTTGTTGTTTGTTCACGCCATCTGAAAATTTCAGTACACTCACAGGTTATTTTTACCATCACTAGGGAACACCTCAGACACAGACAGTGCAATGAGGGGCAAGAAAGCCCCCATTGAGAAGTGCAGAATGATTTACTGAGATGAAGCACAGCTTGCTACTTTTTAGATCCCAAATATATGTTTTGAAAAAGTCACACCTTTCTAGAATCTCAAGATCTTAAAGAAGGATGGCATTAACCTAGTTCTCATAAGTCTTTAAAAGCAGAATTTATTTAAAAGACCAAATATAAAGAATTAATTTAATACAGTAAAACTGGCAGTCAAGGATAATAAATTACACAATTTCCCCCTATTTTGTTCTTATTCAATTATTACTATAGTTGGCAGAGTTAATACTCAAGGAACAATGTGTCATGTTTAGTTGAAATAATGATCACTGTTTTCCTTATTATTTTATCCTCAAGAGTTAATTTTATTTAAACATCACAGATGTTGAATTTGTGACCAATAGCCAACCATATTTTATAACTTTTACCATCAGTCTCTAAAGATAGCGTATTCCATCCACTGGGCTACTTCTTCTCTGAACCTCACACACCCATTGGGCTGCAGAATACCAATTAACTCTCTTCTCAGTGGCACCTTGTCACAGCACTTCCCTTGCCCTCTTGCAATTCTACTTGACAGCTCACATGAAAAAGTAGGCTAAATCAGGACACCAATGACTCACAGAGACTTGAGGCCTTTTTTTTTTACAGTTCTTCTTGCTTAGATTGCATCTAGCAATGTTATAACACTTCTTTTTTTCCTGTGGTTAGGAGAATCCCTAGCTCCAGCCATAAAAGCAAAAATAAATAAATGTAAATACATCAAACTAAAAAGCTTCTTCATAGTAAAGGAAACAATCAACAAAATGAAACAGAGGTATAGACTAGGAAAATATTTGCAAAAAATATATCTGATAAGGCTGCAGACCTCAAGCCCCAGGCCACTGATCGGTACTGGTACTAGTTGGTGGCCTGCCAGGAACAGGGCCACACTGCAGGAGGTGAGCAGTGAGCAAGAGAGCAAAGCTTCGTCTGTATTTCCAGCCGCTCTCCATAGTTCACATCACTGCCTGAGCTCCGCCTCCTGTCAGATTGGCGGCCGGCAGTGGATTCTCATAGGAGCGCGAACCCTACTGTAAACTGTGCATGCGAGGGATCTAGGTTGCACGCTCCTTATGAGAATTTAATGCCTCATGATCTGAGGTGGAGCTGAGGCAGTGATGCTAGCACTGGGGAGCTGCAAATGCAGATTATCATTAGCAGAGAGGTCTGTATAATTATTTCTTTGTATATTACAATGCAATAATAATAGAAATAAAGTGCACAATGAAAGTAAGGCATTTGAATCATCCCAAAACCATAGACCCCCACCCGTGGCCTGTGGAAAAATTGTCTTCCATGAATCCAGTCGTTGGTGCCAAAAAGGTTGGGGGCCACTGTGATAATGGATTAATATCCAAAATGTACAAAGAATTCATAAAACTCAATAGTGGAAAAACAAATAATCCAAATAAAAAAGTGGGAAAGGACCTGAATAGACATTTCTTCAAATAGGCATAAAAATAGCCACAAGGTATATGAGAAGGTGCTCAACATCATTAATCAACAGGGAAATGCAAATCAAAACTACTATGAAGTACCATCTCACACTCATTAGATTGGCCATTAAAAAACAGTCAAAAGATAGTAAATGTTGGCCAAGGTGTGAGAAAAGGAAACTCTTATACTTTGTTGATGTATATGTAGACTGGTATAGTCATTATGGAAAATATTACAGAGTTCTCTAAAAAAATTAAAAATAGAACTACCATATGACCCAGCAATCCCACTTTTGGGCATATACCTCCCAAAAATGAAATTACCACCTCAGAAAGACAGCTGCACTCCCATGTTGATTGCAGCATTATTCACAATAATCAACATATGGAAACAACCTCAGGCTATGGACGGAGGAATGGATAAAACATGAGAAAAAAAAAAAAAAAAGAATGAGATCTTACCATTTGCCACAATATGGATGAACCCAGAGGACATTATGCTAAGTGAAATAAGCCAAACACAGAAATAAAAATATTGTAGGATATCAATTATATGTGGAATCTGAAAAACATTCAAATATACAGAGATAGAAAACAAAACAGTGGTTATGAGGAACAGGGAGTGTGGGAGAGAAAAGAAGGAAATGGGAAGATGTAGGTCAGAGGATACAAAGCAGCAGATACGTAGGATGAAGACTTCTAGAGGTCTAGAGATATAAGGTACAAATTGAGGACTATAGGTAATAAAATTGTACTGTATATGGGATTCAGTCTAATTAGATTTTAACTGCTCTTGCCACAAAAACAAAAACAAAAATGAGTAACCATGCGAGATGATATGTTAATTTGCTTCCCTACAGTAATCTTTTTACTGTCTATATGTATCCCATAACATCATGTTGCATATCTGAAGTATACACAATAAAACTTATTTTTTAAAACACATAAGGTTGCAATTTCTATTTCCATTTTGAGTCTTCTAGTGAAAAGTTCATTCCTAGTGAAGCAACTTACCAGGGAAGAAACTATACCCAAGCTCTGACTCAGGTGGGGCAAGTGCAATATATATTACCCAAACATTTGTACCCCTGTAATATGCTAAAATAAAAAAAATTAAAAAAGTATGCCTTTAGTATAGAAAGTAGGCTTTATTTACATGTATCAAATAATATACTGTGGGGAAAAAATGTACTACAAACTCCTTAAAGCTAATGTCTGGCTCCATAAGGTCTGAATTGTAAGAAATTTGAGAGTAACAATTATACAATTATAATAACTGTATAGTATACTACATATTAGAGTATAATACATATATATGGGGTTAATAAAAGGAAAAGAACAATAGGAGTTTTGTGGCCTGTAAGAACAGTCCTGTTTGTGCCACTTTATATTTTCTTTCCAATGGAAACAAAAACGTTTTCATACAATATCATACAGAAGCAAATTCAGGCATACAAAGCTGACATGCAGAAGTCATGTATCTAAGTACTAAATATAAATCCAAAACCCAGGCCTCCTGCCTCCTTATTCAGTATTACTCACATATTGATTTTTAAGGTAAGCCCCCCATCTCCAATACATTAATTTAATGTGATTGAAAAGAGAAAAAATCTTACTAAGGCAGTCCATGGTGCTGGGAAGGTAGGACACAAACCACCCCTTAAGAGATCCTGCTGCAGGGAGCATCGTTGATCGACAACCTCCACTTGGGCACTTTCACATCCACCGTCGTGTTTATGCCATGGCCAAGCTTTCCCAAGCTTCCCCAAGCTTCCCCAAGCTTCTTCCATTCAATAACTGAGCACAGGGGTACTAGACTGGGGCATTTCTTACTGTTGGCGAATTCTTCTGATCTTTTCTCAGGAACTTCACATCAGTTAAGTCAAGACTGTCTCAGAATCGTACTTCATTTTGAAACTCTTCTTCCTTCTGCCTCTTTCCGCAGGTGTTGGACCTGTGTTAGTGTCTGAAGTCTCTCCCTGTCTACTCTGTTGCATCTCCTTTATCTTTCTTAAGTGTTCCCCCTATAAATATTGCATATCCAAACCTATACTGATGACTCCTTCTGGGAAAATTTAAACTGACACACCATAAATAAATGATTCAAACATCTGTTGATCATCAACTGTGTCTGTTTAATACCAGGTGCTGAGAATATGACTATGAGTAAGAAGAATTTCCTTAACCGAAAGAGCTCAAAATCTGGTGATAGTTATTGGTATTGCCTCCAGTACAATTTGCTAAATCCTATAATCCAGGGCTCTACAAAATGCACAAGAACTTGAAGAGATATTTCTTCTGCCAGAGGAGAAGCTGTAAAAAGTTTTACAAATGAGATGACATTTGACATTGGTCTTCAAGTGTGACTAATATTTTCTTATATGGAAAACATGCGGAAGGTGGTTGGAAGAGGGCATTCCAAACAGAAAGATCAGCATGAACATAGACAAAGCTGCTTGAAAGTATATGACATGTGAGAGGGATATCCAGCAGTTTAACTTTTTGTGGAGCTATAATTAAACAGTCTCATATAAGATGTTCCCAAGAGCAATTTTTTATTGATTTACTTTCTTTAAATTTTTCCTTGGTTGTCTTGACCAATAAATATAACTTTTCTCTGCAGAGCTTGTTATTAAAAGAACCCCAGGCTTTATGGGAGAGGGCAGTTTGGGGGCTGATGTTGGAAGGAGCTTTGAGGGAAAGTTAGAGTTTCACACACCATAAACAAAAAATAAAATAAACTATAAGAGAGTGAATGCAGTATAGGGATTCTTCCCCGTGCTCAGTACAGTCAACAGCACAACAGCAACACCACTGGCAATGTAGAAGGTGTTCAAACTGCAGCATAGAAGATATTTGCAAGAAGGCAGCAGAAAGACAATAGCAAAAGAAGTTTCAAGTTTCTACCTCCCTTCAAATAAGGGAGGTAGAGAGAAAGCCAGAGGAAACAAAGGAATGATGTGCAAGAAGATAGAGCAAAAGTCACAGGAAAAAAAGATTTCAAGAAAGAATAAGCTGTATGACTAAAAGAGAGAATATAATTAATTATAGTTTCAGAAAGGAAATCACACAAGAGAGAAAGAACAATAAGTGAGTGGGTCCAGAGTAGCAGAATAGAAAGAGTCAGCAAGCTTCATGTATTGCACTAAAAATGATGGGCAATAAAACTAGCTAAGAGTTTTGATATTTCTGTTCATATGTTTTAGGAATAGCTAAAACAACATGTTAGTTGTGCACAGTTCACTCACACTTTTTAGGTACATATTATTATAGTTTTATCAAGTTAACTCCAGCAAATATCCTGTTGATCCATCTGGTCCTAGTACTAGCCACTGAGTTGAAGTCCCAGTTCTAAATTCCTGCTGAATTACTTATTAGTTTGTCAATCTCAGCAATTACTTAATTTCTCTCTGTGGCAGTTTCTTCACCTCTACAGGTAGGTAAAAACAATGCCTACCTCATAGGGTTATTCTGAGAATTAAATGCGATAACACATGAAAAAGTGCTTAGCTCAATTATAGCATATAGGGCATTCACAACAAATGTTAGCTATCATTGATGGTTCAATTATCATCGGCAAGTCACTTAACCTCTGTGAATCTCAAACATCTTATTTTTAAAGTGAGGATAAGCAACACTTCTTTTTAATGCTGTAAGGATTAGAGACAATGAGTTTAAAGCAATTGGCCTGGTGCCTGGAACACAGCAGGCTTTGAATACATGCTTCTTTTCCTCTCTCTTCTTCTCTCTCACTTTTCCCTTCTCTCCCTCAGTCCTTATTAATACTGGTTAATATTACTGTTTTATCAATGATTAGATAAATCTTCATATCTATGCAATTATTTAAAAAAGATCACAACTTGAGTAGTGTTTAGAATGAGAGCAATTAAATTCTGCCTTCTTGCAGTTATATTTCCCTTTGTTCTAAAGAACTATGAGTAAAGTGAAGACTGCCTAATAGTTCAACAAAATATAGTATAAACCAAGAGCCAAACTCTCCAAAACAATCAATCAAATATGAATATACCTCTTATAACTGACTTCATAAACTTAGCAATTACTTGTGCAGGGTCTGAAAATTGAGAAACAATAAGGCTGCCTTTTCCCAGGAGAGCTGTAGAATGGCTGAGCGATAAGTGGGAAAATAACTGCACAAATGGAAATGGAATTCATTGAGATGTTTCCATGCATTAAATAGGGTTTTCTACCATTAAAATTGTATTTCCTACTTGAGGTCACCAACATGGAGGACAGACTAGATGAAAAAAAATTAAAACACACCTAATATTTTATTAGGTCAGAACCTGAAATGAAAAGCAGAATCTGGTGGGAATTATTCTCATATTGCTATTTGGACATTGCTTAATATGTGCTCAGCTGTATAATAAATGTAGAAGTGCCAAACACCCATATTCCTGTTAAGCCCTCCAGCATCCAGTGCAACTGAGATGATAAATAAAACCTTCATATCACTCACTGGTCAACTTAAAGGCTACACACATACTATATTCACCCATAGAGGGGAAAAAATGCTTTATTTTGACATGATACACCTTCACTTTTTAGATCAAATTTAATGTAAAATAGAGATCTTATATAATGAGATTTTAGATTTTTAAAATATACTAAACAGCAGTTGCAACCTTCAGGATCATTAAGAGTGATTAGTTATTACCTATTCTGTAATTTGTCAACTAAGAAATATGTCTTAGTAAAGGAAATAGATCTATCTCTACCTATCTCTTTACTAGAAGCTACTCTTGTCCACATCTAACTTAGGAAACATCATCTAACGAAGTTTAGATCATTTGCCACATGTTGACTTGTCTCAGACCAGGTAAAATTTAATGTGCCATGTTGCCAACTTCTTATATGAATTGCAAAAAGTTAACTATAATTGAGATCACTAACAAGTTTTATTCTGTTCATAGAAATTTATTTATTACTTCTCAAGAGAACACATAATTTCTAAATATCCATAGTCTGTTTCCCACTCATTCTGTTTTCTTTCCTAATTACTCTTAGTGGCTTTTATTGGAGAGTTTATATCCTTAATCACGATTCATCTTGGATACTGCATTAATTCTTAACTAAGGCAATATATAACCTAACCATTTAAGAGGAGGCGCAACACAGGATAAAAGGACCAAGCCAGATGATATGGTACCAATGCTAACGTCTCAGCTTAGCTACTTACTAGATACAGAACCGAGACAAACTGAGATAATTTTATAATTGTAATAGGCCTTGAGATACGATGCAGATCATTCCACATCATTTATATTATATAACCTCAATAAACTCAAAAAGCTAATTAGTGTTAAAACCTGTTCTTAATCTGAGGCTTATCATCAACTTATTTGATCAACTAAACCAAGTACCTGACCCCAGAACCCTTTTGAATGCTACTCACAGTAGCTGATCACTGATAATTCAAACTAAGCCTAAGCTTTGCTATATCTTCCTGGGTTCAGCCTATAAGATTTTGAGATTTTTCTGCTTTTTCTTCTCATTTATTGAGTATCCAGGATAAAACAAAACAAAACAAAAAACCCTAAATCTTACAAAAATTATTTTTAAACATGTGTAACAGACAATCCAAAGAGAGTATATCTGAAAGGCATAATAATAATGGGAGCTAACATTTACTGGACCATAGACCAAGTGAATGTTAAGTGCTTCCCATGCATCGTGATCTTAGTTAATGTTTACCACAACTCTATTAGGTTAGGCATTATTTTTAACTCTTTTTTTGAAGAATAACTGAGACTTAAAGAGATTGAGTGCTGGTAGAGTACTATTCAAATTCAGGCATGTCTGGCTCTAGCACAAGATCTTAATTACTATGATAACACTTCTTTACTGCTTCATGTAATGTTCCTCTGACCTATCCACGATGGTCAATTTATTCAATGCATAGGGAAGAGTTTAATACTCTAATGCATATTCAAATCAATCTAAGAATTAGAACAGTTTTGGTTCCTTAAGCTAAAGGAATATTAAATTGATGTTAAATGCTGATCTCTTTATTCTCATGAGATGCATATGAAGGGACTCAACCTAGCAACTCTACACCATTCTCTAGCTGCATCTGTGCTTGAAAATAGCTTAGGTTTAAAGCCAGGCTATTTTAGAAGGATGAACCTTTTACTTATTATTATTTTTTTATTTTTTATCTTATTTTATTTTTTTATTTCAGCATATTATGGGGGTGCAAATGTTAAGGTTACATACATTGTTCTTGCCCCCTCTTCCCCCTCGAGTCAGAGCCTCAAGCCTGACCATCCCCCAGAGGGTGCACATCGCACTCATTATTGGGTGTCGGGTAGATGGGACGGGGGAGGAGGATGAACCTTTTAAAAAGTTCATTTTTATCAGTAAATTATGAACTTGTAGAGACCAAGAAGGTTGAGAGTTTTCTCAAAACCTATAGATATGAGTTTTTCTTTCAATGTACCTGCCAGAGGTACTTATTTTCAGTCTTCAAATTCTGTATTTTTAATACTTTAGTTGTCTGCAGGTTACTTCACACTTGCGGAATTAACATTGTTTAATTCTTGGCAATAGTTCATTAATTGGGGTGCAGTAAATCATATTTTTCTTTTTAGTGTCTGCACTTCTAAAATGAGTTTTCCTCTGTCTCTTTTATTTGAAGTCAATAGTTTTGATTTCTGTTGAATATCTGAGATAGTCTTTACAATCTTCTTAAACATGAATAGAATCCTTTACAATTATTATTACTTATCCTAGGAGATGTTTGTAAATTGTATACTATTTGAACAAAAATTTTAAGAAACCACTGTTGGTTGGCACATTAAACTGAACTATCTTGTTTCTGTGTCATAGTGATATTAAATTTAGATTTACAATTTCCTGAGTTCTACATTTCCACTGTTCTAATATAATCAAAATAATTATGGTGATCTTATTTAAACAATAATCAAGCCATCAAGTCAGGATGGGCACTTTAATTTTGAATGGCTTATAGCAAAATCTGGATAGCAGTTAAAAAAAAAAAATTAACGGTTAACATGTACTCTTTCTTTAATATCTGTTCTTAAACATAAACACATGTTCATTAGGCACTGAGTCTTTTCCTCATAACCTAACATGAAAATACAATATTTTATAAAAGTAGCACATTCACTTTCAATAGTTTATCAAAAGCCAGCTTAATAGCTACTATCTCATTTTTTTTGCTCCAAGAGAACATTCTCTTTATTCATATGATAAATTGTACTTTTTGTCACATTATAAAAATCTATTATTGTATTTTCCTTTTAAATATATAATCATACTTTTGAGCTTTGTAGTCATTCCTGGAATGTTCTCTCCCCAATGTTATACAGTACAACAATTCTTCTCTTAACCTCACTTTGACATTTAATTTACTATAAAAACAACTGATGTGCTTGAAATTTCAGAGTACTGCTCACCTTTTTCGGTTTGCTCATGTCAATCTTATAGTCATCTCCCCCAAGCACCTGGAAAATTCCAATTTATCTTTTCAACTCAACTCAGGTGTCAGAGTATTGAAGAAGTCTTCCTGACTTCCCATGCCACAGTATGGGCCATTGTTCTGAACTCCCAAGATAGTGTTGTCTTGTACTTCCCTCTTTGTAGATGTCTTTCACTCTTGATAATGAACTCTTAAATGGTCGGATGCATTTTATTCATCTCTACATCCCCAGTGACTATGACTATGTAGGCTCAAAGCAGGCCCTTGAGAAATGGTGTTTGTTCAATGGCTGGAATAATGAAACCATAAATAATTGCCTCTGTAAGAAGGTAGAGCCTATATTGCTAGAGTGGGGTTTTACCATTTTATTCCTACAAAGCAGATAAATGTAATAATAAAGAGACAGATAATAAGAACTGGCTTTATGTTGTTCATGATGCAAGTTTGTTATTTCACAAGTCATTTGCTTTAGCATTTTACCAATCCTCATTTATTTATTTAATAGCATTAAAAATCATTGTCTTAGAATCTCTCAATTTAATAAAACACATTAAAATATTTTATTAATGAAGAAAAACATTGGCACACTAGCCAAAAATCACTTACTTACACATGAATGGGAAAATTGAATTTCATTGATGAAATATACCTATATTAAGTATAACTTGATGAGAAATAGAGTCAGAATATATTATGTTGTAACTATACCAAATGCCACATATTTTATCTTTGGAAAGTTAATTTCACCCCTCTAATTCTCAGTTGTGTATGTTTTTATGTGTGTGTACGTGCATGCATGCATGCATGTTGTGTATGTAGGTATGTATTTACTTCCACAGAAAATAGGCAACATAATAACTGCTTACAGTTCTTTGTGAGAGGATAGGATATAATTTATCTGAAATGACTTGATAGATGTTAAATACATGAAAAATACCTGCTAATAAGTATCAATGAATTACTTATAACTGAGCAAACATGGCATCAGATATCTACATGGTGGAGAATATTTAATTTTGGTATTCCATTTAATTGAAAAAATCATTTTATTAATCCATAATGCACACAGATAATCACACATTTCACTTCTTGCCAAGAAAGAAATGGTGTACCTAAACATTCATTTCAATTTAATTTTGTTTTCTATTATATTAATATAACATATCAATCAAATTACTATGTCTACAAAATTAACATTTTGGTTAAACTTTTTATAGAGGCAAGAAAATATACTTCTGCTAATGTACCTGAATAGCTAATAATTATGCATGACAGGAATAGCTAAACTGTTCTTTGGAAATAAATTACCTGTCACTCTCATTAGGGAATATAACTGCTTAATAGTTTTTTATATTCATGTGAAAATTAATTTAAAATATTGACATATGACAATATATATGATGTATAATGATAAAAGAACTTCAACCCACTAAATTATCCTGTTTTTACTAGCTTTTATGTTATATGGATCCTGCCACTTATTTTTTTTTTTGTCTTGTTGCTGACTTTTGATACTCTCAACAATGTATAAACAGTGGCTTAATTCATGTTATAACTTTTTTGTCATGTTAGTAAAAGTTTACTCACAGTAAAGATTTATATGATAATTCAGTAACTGTGAACTCCTGTGATTACAAGTCACTTGGTGTGATTCCTTAAAACTTCCAACACACATACAGGGTACTACATGCATAATGTTCTAATAATACTCTCCTAATCATTAGAGATTACACTGCCCCTTCAACAGATTCCTAGAATATTAGTATATGTGCACACATATTATTAGTGTGGATCAATTCTTTCTCCTTAAAGTTTTAGGTTCATTTTGATGCTAGCATTGTTTCTATGTGGTCAAAAATTCTATAAATAGTTCCTAAAGAAAATTTTCATCATTATGAGGCACCATCTGATGGATCATGCTGAAAACAGAACAAATACACAGAAGAGAATCTTGTAGCAACAGATATTTATTTCAATTGGTTTGTTTTAATAACCATATAAAAGTCTAAAATGTCTCCTTTGAGTTCAGGATTTGTTTCTTATGTTAAAAAAATAGTGTATGTATAGATATCTTAATAAATAATTCCCTAGTGGAAACTGTTTTTTTTCTACTCTAGAATCCCTTTTCTCCTGTTTAACCCTTAACAAACTCACATACATATTATCATTTTATAAATAAATTTTTATCAAAACAAATATTAAAGGCCACTTTTACACTGTATTGTAAATAGGGCATTATGCAGCCTAAATAGAGTATCACAGGAGAAGGTAACATTTTGCTAGGCCATTCATTTCAACTATATCACTGTTGCTTTGGCCATGGGGAGAAAGAAGCAAGGTGGGTCGATCCAGCACTTATAGTGACTTGTAGCACCAGCTGGCAGTGCCACCTTCCTTTTTCACAAATCAGTATTCAGAAACAAATGTCTAGTCCCTAAAGTAATTCAGGTAATCTTCCCCAAAGATTTCTCTACTTATCACTGAATATAGATACTATTTTATCTCATCTAAAATTATAGTGTTTACTTGTTTTATTTTAAGAGGATACATTTATAAAATAGTTTGGAACATTACAAACATTTTAGTTAAATGGGTGACTCAAGCATGTTGGTTTAAATTAAACCACATGCTCGGGATATTCATGGAGCTATGTAAGGACTATATTTTATGAAAATGCAGGGTGCTGAGCAGCAAAATTTAATCTGGAGGGCACTTGTCCTCAGTCATGCGCGACAAGATGTATTAGACACGAATGGATTGCAGGAGTGCTACTTGAGTTTCTTTAATTTTCTAAACCAAGATTGTAAAAAGAATCAGTGGTATTGAATCCCACTGGCTATAGCAAAAAAGCACTGCTCAGAGATAAAGAACAATTTATCTTCTGCTGTAAAAGAGAGCAGTTTTGGCAGATAGTAAAATACATCACAGTATAATATACTCTAGGCAGAACATTAGAAAATATGGATTTTTTTCTTAAAATTTTAAGAGTACTGATTCAGCATACCTTCCCAAATAAAAGGTAATGATAGTGCTAATTGCAAATTATAAATATTAAAAATTTAAATTACAGCCTACAAGAGCATATGCATATGTCTTTATGAGACATATTTTTAGCAATGATTCAGTAAGAAGAATAATATTTCACTTATTAAGTAACTAAAATACTAATTACGCTTCAAATATTCCATGTATTATTACTATTAAATCAAATTGAATATTGTCCAATCAAAATGGTGTGGTTCTTTGGATGTTGTTTTGCCTTACCAGGTTATAGTTTATGGATCAGAGTTTATCCTGAAGATTTTTTTATCAATACCACTGAATTTTAAGATGGTTTCCACTCCATTTGAGATTGTGCATTTTATAGTTTCTTTTTCTGTGTGTAATACTTATAAACAATTAGGTTACTGATGGCCTAATTATGCCTTATTTATCATTCTTATTCAGTACACCAATAATATTTAACACATTTTTAAAGGAAAAGAACATTCAACTCTAGGCTATGGCTTTTAAACACCAGGATGAAGGAAAGAAAGACCTTTTTCTAAGGTCATAGTGCTAATAAGTGCTGTAACCACTCACTAACTTTGGGCTTTGAGTTTGTACTTGGCCTTTTTGTGCCTTGGATAAAAGGATCAAATACCTCCATGACACAAGAGAAAAATTAATTTTTGCCTGATTTTCAGATAATTGAATGTGTACAGATTTGTTTGTCAGTGTCACCAAGGTAACATGAATATTAGGATGCTTTATAATTGAAAAACAAATTTTTCTTTTTCTATCTGCAATAATTTCATACAGAATAATCAAGAAAGTTCTAGTACATAAAAAAATCTAATTATCAATACAAATGAAATGTAGCATGAAATGCCAATAAAACAGGCACAGAATGTACAAAATGTATTTAGTGTTAGTATCTTTGCAATTCAAAATGGAAAATTCAGGGACCACACTAATCTGTCAAATGTGTGATTGTGCATTATAGAGCTAATTATGAAACAAGATTAAAGTGAGTGTTAACATTTCCTAATGTCAACACCATCAATCCCTTAAGTACCCATACTGCTAGGATTACTGGGAACAAAAAATTACACAAACAAAATCCTTAAAAGGTAAAAATATATTTTAAGGCTAA
This sequence comes from Lepilemur ruficaudatus, assembly GCA_963574885.1. Lineage (NCBI taxonomy): Eukaryota > Metazoa > Chordata > Mammalia > Primates > Lepilemuridae > Lepilemur > Lepilemur ruficaudatus. The sequence goes on from CAUYRT010057263.1 coordinate 45,939, forward strand.
AGATATCATTTAATTCTCTTTCTAACTCAGTGTCAGGGACATAATTTTTGCATGTATTATATTCCTTTATTTATAATTATGTGGTATTCTTATATTACAGGAAATCATATGTATATTTTGTTAAAATAGTTCTTCTCCAATCATATTCAGGTGCATCCCGGGTCAAATTATAACCCTGAAAACCTATCTTCCATAAAGCATTTTAATTCCTTGGGACTTACACCTATATATACATTAACCCTAAGATTTTACAATCATAATACACAGGGCTAGAGAATAAAATCTAAGATGATACCAAATTTATTAATGATATTGGTCTAAGTTATCATTTCATTACTTTCAATGAGCATAATCTCTATACAAAATTTTTTAAAATATATAAATTAAATATTTTAATATTATTATGAAAATTTAGAAAGAGACCATTAATTGGCAAATCCATAAACATCACAAAGAAATGAAATTCATCACGTGACTTTACAGAAGGAAGTATTTGAAAACAACAAATGGCATTAATATCTTTCTAAATATTTATGTCTCTTACAACTTCCCTATATATGTGAAAATAGGATCCTACTATTATCTCTCTGTCTCTCTGTCTTTCTCCATAAAGGGGAAAGGGAGCTAATGTTTTCGCAAGCACACTTTTATAAAGTATTAATCAGTAGGATGAAACAAATAAGAACTTTTTATTAGTGGTAGTATGCTGTTCCAAATAAATATTTTATTTGCCATCAAACTTTGAGTCTCAAAAGTAAGGAAATTTTTATCGGAAGTCAAAGTTCAAAACAAGCCAAGATTCCCTAGCTGGTTCTCTTAAAAAATGAAAATCAACTATTTGACTCAGAAATAGGCTTAAATATTTTGCCTTCCAAGGGGAGAGTAAATAGTGAAAATAACTGTGAATCTCCTTACTCTTGCATTAAACACTGTTTTCCCCAGCACATGGGAGATGGGTGATACAGCATGAAAGCATCTGCCAGACCTGAATATCTGGGCAGGATGTTAGTAAACTCACTTTGTCTTTCACACAGGGATTTTTATATTTCTCTTCATTCTCCTTGTTTTCCTGAAGATTCTGGTTTCATGACTACATGTCACATGAATGGCAAAAAGAGTTTCTCAAAGTCTCTAATTGGACCTTCATATTTTATCAGCTGTTTTCATTGGCCTCAGCTCCTTCTCATGTCTTGAAAGGCCAAGCAAGACGGGTTTCAAATGTGGACAATGTTTGCTGTGCTGTGTCTACTATGGGTGATGATCTACGTAGGCACACAACACAAGCACCCGGTGTGCACAGTGTGTTACATCTTGAACATTAAAGGGAGTTCTCTCTCTTGCATGTGTTTGTTGGCAACTTTCTGTCAATCATATAATTGTGTCATCATGACAATGAGGCACAAGGACTTATCAAGGACAGTCACATTCCTCTATATTCAATATCCATGCTTAACCATTATCATAGGCCGATGGCTAACTTGAAGGAGGCTCATTATCATGACACCATTAAACAACCACCATCAAAGTTCTTTAGAAAAAACAGTATATTATTTAAGGGTGAAGAGTTGCTGATCTTAGTGTTGCTTATTTAATATTTTTCTAATAACTTAAATTTGCCATTTGTAATTGTACTGACCCATTTCCAATTGCCAGTACACAGTTCAGATAAACTATTTTCCTAGGAGGTGGTGAGCCTAAACTGTTTCTATGTTTTTGTTGCATAAAATTATTTTTACAGTACATGATAATTTTAGTTAAAATTATTTTTCTAAGATGTAATAATTCAGATTTTTTTTCTAATTATGCAGTACAATGTCTTGGTTTAAAATATAGCAATCTGACAAAGGGAAACCAAGATTTAAATCTTGGAGATAAAAATGATATATTTTGAAAAATATAAGGAAAAAACTCCAAAATATTTGCCTGCATGTTTCCGCAAAGCCCTACAAAGTGTAGTCGGAGAGTCAGAAGAAAAAAAATTTTTTTTGGCTTAACACCTACATAGCATTATTACTCTGTGTCATAATATACAAGGACCACATCCAAGTAAAATTTCTGAAAATACAAACAGAATTAGGAATGATGGACACCTTTTATATATACCCTGTAAAATATTGCATATCTGGAGGGGACATTAAATTACAGGGTATTATATATAGTGTCCTAAAAATCAACACCAAGCTGCAATTTTTCTTGTTGTTGTCATGATGGCAGTGATTTAATTTTGGGGGAAACTGACAGCAGTTGTATAAACTCAACCCGAAGGTGCTTCGAGTATTATCTCTGAGTAAATTAATGCCTATTCTCTCCCTCTGGTTCACCTATTTCCTTCCTATTCCTTCCTTTGAATGATTTAAGTTGATTTAAGTTCTATTATTAGAAGCAATACATAATATTTTAAAAATTTGTCTTACGACAATAAAAGCAGCATTTTGGGGAGGAGCAAAGAGTAGCACAGGAAATTATTAATAATGCTATACAGGTTGAGCACCCCAAAACCAAAAATCCAAAATTCAAAATGCTCCAAAAGTCAAAACTCTTTGACTACTGACATGATGCTGAAAGAAAATGCCAATTGGAGCATTTCAGATTTCAGATTTCTAGATTAGGAAAGCTAATCGATATGTTGAAAATATTCCAAAATCTGCAAAAATTCTAAATCCAAAACACTTCTGCTTCCAAGGATGTCAGATAAAAGACACCCTGAATTTCTTTTAGGTTTGAGTTTCATTTTATTTATTTTTGTCTTAATGCTAAAGTGCTTAATAAAATATGCACATATGTGAAAATGATAGGAAAAATACAATTTTTGTATTTAGAAAAATAATCACTGCAGGAGAGAAAATGACATACATGTAACTATAATAAAATAAATTTCTGAAAAATTGAAATGACAGTCCCATAAGAAGTCATTTTAATAACTGAGAATGAAATTAAAATTTTAGTAACCATTTTCTCATTTCCCTGTGTGCTAAGTAACAGTGGCAAGTAGATCTGGGACAACATAACATATTATTGTAGACAATTATTCAGATAACTTAGTATCAAATTTCTATTTCAGTAGAATATTACATGACATTGCTTAGACTATGTGGTAAAAATTATCTTAGTGATCTTACTTGGGTCATGGGAAATTGAGGAAAAAACAAAGAGTTACACATCATCCACATTTCACCAAAAGTCAATGTTCCTTCTCCCAAAGTGATGATAGCAAAATATTAAATATAAAGAAATAAGTGCTCAAAATTAATTATAAGCATTATAGCAACCAAATATTAGATATTATTCTTCAGTATTTGAAAAAGAATACCAGAAAATTGCTTATAGTATCTGTATTTATTAAGTCTTATTTTTGCAAAGTGGAATTGTTGAAAATATAACTCTAATCAACAGAAGCACTACTTTAAACATTTTGCTTTTAGACTTCAATATTTAACATACTAACCTTTGCAAAAATAAATGTTTTAATCACTTTACTTGATAGCCAATGAGTTGTCTCTATGAGAGAAGAACTAGATTATTGTAGACTGAAGATTGAATATTGAAAAAATAATTTTTAAAAGCAATTATTCCTACAGTGATTAACAAGTTAACATTATAATTCACCACTTCATTCACTAGCAGAGGGTAGCCTACAGTCCAACACTTAAGAATATAAACTTCTAAATAATGAAGCTTTCTCTACTTTCATTTCCATAAGATAAATTGTCTTCAATGTAATATTCCAACCAGGGAAAGCATTTGGATTCCCAACCTACATACCCGAGAATAGAAGACCACAGCAAAAGAATAAATTAAAATATATTGCTAAAACATGGAGTAAGACACATCTACATTTTGTATGATTCTATGTTTTAAAAACAGAGTAAGACTTTTTCATGAGCCCCAGATTAAGAAAGAGTCAATTAGATTATTCATATTAGAAACAGATTTTGATGAAACCAGTTGAAAATTAGTTCAGCATTTTGCTTTTTATTTTTTAAGTGTCAATACCACTGTATTCACAACTCTAGGGGTTTTAAAAGACAAAAAGGCTCCCCTCTTGGGAGAATAAGTACAATGTTTCATTGCTCTCTCGGTTGCTGGAAGATCAAAAGTTGGTGGGAGGATGAGGTGGAGGCTGCTGCTATTTCCCCAAGCAGTTCTCTTCTTCTTGAGCTACAAAGGTACCTCCACCTTTTAGATAGCTGCCCAAAACACAGACCACATTTCCCAGCCTCCTTCATAGCTAGGAGGATACATAAACAAAATTCTTGCCAAAGGACTGTGTGTGGAGGAAAGAAAAAAGACAATTTGCCTGGCAAGTATTTCAAAACAAGAGTACATGACTTTGTCCTTTCCTACTCTTTTTCCTATAGGCTGGAATGAAATCTAATACTAGAGCTAGAGAGACTTAAGCCATGAGGTGACTTTGGCTATAGGGATGATGGGAATCCTAGCAACAAGATGGAAGGAGCCTGATTTTGTGATAGGGGTATCATACTAGCCCTGAATCACCTACCTACAACATTGGTTTCTATCTTAACAATGGTTATTCAGTATTGTTTTCACTTGTAGCCATGCCTACTCCTGATATAGAAGTGAATGCTGGATTTGATTGTCCTGAAAGATACTATGTTTTCTGGTTTATCATTTTCATCTTTTATCTTTTTTTCTATTTTATGTTGTTTTTGACAAGAATAACAACCAGAAAAAATAACAGATCTCACCAATGGAGAAAATAATTTAATAAATTTGGAGATACTGCTGGTCAGCAAAAGAAACAGAGGTGATGAATGACATTGCCTTATACTTAAACAAGAATTTAATATAAGGTACAAAATTAAAAACCACCCCAAAATCAAAAAGTTGAAGACAGCTGAGCACTTTGATGCCAATGCAAGATTAAGTGCTATTTTGTGTTATTATAATCTTTCAACCTAACTTTTCAATAAAGACTGGGTTCAGAAAGAGTGAATTTTATTTTAGCACTTACATGCATTAGCTAGATTATATATTTTACTAATAATAAGTTTTCTTTAATTGTAAGATGCACCTTTGAAGGTGTATTTATGTACTACAATGACAAAAATTATGTACTACTAGTGATAAAAATTATTCTTATGTACTATTACAAAATGACTTAATAAGAGTTGTATTTGATATATGAATGGGTCATATCAGCTCTGTCTACTTTGAAATCTCTTTCATTTAGTCCAAAGGATCAAACAATTTCTACTGCCTTCATTATACATTGTGTGGAAATGACAGACAACTATGTTGCATATAATTCAATAATAAAACAACACATTTCATATAATAGTATCTTCCTTTGTTGAGTCTTACAAAGTACTGGGTTACAGCTTTGAGAAAAAAGTTTATTCATTCCTCCAGTATTACATATTTGCTTCACTAAAATAAAATTTATACTTTTTCTTCTTTTTCTCGGGGCTCTCTTAGAACATAATATTCGTAATTTCACTTTAACATAACATATTAGTATAATAGTTGAAGACACTTTTAATGGCAAATAAATTCCACCCACCCTTGTACTCTCAACAATGCACATAATTCAAGTGAAGTGAGAAAAATATAAATAGCTTAGAAAAAGTTTATACAGGCACAAAGTTGTTTCTCCTGCTTGACTGACCAAAAATGCAAGATCACGTGGAATTTAGGTTGTATCATAATTTCAAAGACCTTATAATAGGTAGGAGGGGTGGAGGAAGTACATTAGAATCAGCGAAATGCAGATTATATGTTTTAACTAAATGGTTGTCTTATTTCATGCTTACACGTTGATTAAATTATCTTAATGAACCATCTAATTTTAATAGAAAGGTATGGCAAATTAAAATTGGAATTGTCATATTCACTAGATCCATAAACCTTAACATAACTCTGGCTTGATCCCACCAAATATTCATACTGGTATACCTTGTTTTATTGCAGAATACTTTATTATGCTTCGCTTTTTTATGCTTTACAGATACTGCATTTTTTTTGCAAATTGAAGGTTTCTGGCAACCCTGTGTTGAGCAAATCTGCCACCACCATTTTTCCAACAGTCTGTGCCCAATTAGTGTCTCTGTGTCACATTTTGATAATTATTGCAATATTTTTAAATTGTCATTATGTCTGTTATGGTGATCTGTGATCTGTGATCAGTGATCTTTGATGTTACTATGGTTACTGTTTTGGGATGCCACAAACTGTGCCCATAAAAGACAGAGAAGTTAATCAATAAATGTCGTGTGTGTTCCAACTGCTCCAGCAACCAGCCATTCCCCCATCCCTCTCTCTCTCTTCAGGCCTCCATATTCTCTGGGACACAACAATATTGAAATTAAGCCCATTAATAACCCTACAAAAGCCCCTAAGTGTTCAAGTGAAAGGAAGAGTCATGTGTCTCTCACTTTAAAACTAGAAATGATTAAGTTTAGTGAGAAAAACATGTCAAAAAACTGAGATAGGTTGAAAGCTAAGCATCTTGTGCCAAACAGCCAAGCTGTGAAGGAAAAGGAATGGTTCTCGCAGGAAATTGAAAGTTCTGGTCCAGTGAATACATGAATGATAAGAAAGTGAAACAATCTTATTGCTAATATAGAGAGTGTTTTAGTGGTATAGATAGAAGTTTAAATCAGCCACAACATTCCCTTAAGCCAAAGCCTAATCTAGGCCAACGTCCTAACCCTTGTCAATTCTTTGAAGGCTGAGAGAGATGAGGAAGCTGCAGAAGAAAAGTGGAAGCCAGCAGAGGCTGGTTCATGAGGTTTAAGGGAAGAAGCCATCTTTGTAACATAACAGTGCGAGATGGAACAGCAAGTGCTGACAGACAAGCTGCAGCAAGTTATCTAGAAGATCAGGCTAAGATAATTAATGAAGGTGGATACACTGAACAATAGATTTCCAGCATAGATGAAACAGTCTTCTATTGTGAGAAGATACTATCTAGGGCTTTCATAGCTAGAGAGGAAAAGTCAATGCTTCAAAACTTCAAAGGGTAAGATGACTCTTGCTAGTTAGTGGATAATGCAGCTGGTGACTTTTAGTTGAGTCAATGCTTATCTACCATTCCAAAATCCTGGGATCCTGACAAATTATGCTAAATCTACTATGCCTGTGCTCTGTGAATGAAAAAAATGAAGCCTGGATGACAGCATATCTGTTTACTGCATGGTCTACTGGATATTTTAAGTCCACTGTTAAGATTACTGCTCAGGAAAAAAAAAAAAAAATTTCAATTTACCGTTCATTGACAAGTCATTAGTCACCCAAAGCTCTCATGGAGATATACAAGGAAATTAATGTTGTTTTCATGCTTGCTAACACAACATCATTCTGCAGCCCATGGATCCAGGAGTAATTTCAACTTTCAAGTCTTATTATTGAAGAAACACACTTTGTAAGGCTATAGTTGCCATAGATAGTCATTTCTCTGATGGACTTAGGCAAAGCAAATTGAAAACCTTCTGGAAAGGATTCACCATTTTAGATGTTATTAAGAACATTCACGATTTATGAGAGGAGATAAAAATATAAACATTAATAGGAGTTGAGACCGGGCGCGGTGGCTCATGCCTGTAATCCTAGCACTCTGGGAGGCTGAGGCAGGTGGATTACTCAAGGTCAGGAGTTCAAAACCAGCCTGAACAAGAGCGAGACCCCGTCTCTACTAATAATAGAAAGAAATTAATTTGCCAACCAAATATATACAGAAAAAATTAGCCGGGCATGGTGGTGCATGCCTGTAGTTCCAGCTACTTGGGAGGCTGAGGCAGAAGGATCACTGGAGCCCAGGAGTTTGAGGTTGCTGTGAGGTAGGCTGACGCCACGGCACTCTAGCCTGGGCAACAAAGTGAGACTCTGTCTCAAAAAACAAAACAAACAAAAAAAAAAACAGGAGTTGAGAAGAAGTTGACTCCAATCCTCATGATTGACTTTGAGGCCTCCGAGACTTCAGTGGGGGAGGAACTTCAGATGTGCATGAATGAGCATGAAGTGGAGCCTGAAGATGTGACTGAATTGCTGCAATCTCAGGATATAACGTGAATGAATGAGAATTGCTTCTTATAGATGAGCAAGTCGTCTCTTGAGATAGAATCTACTTCTAGTGAAGATGTTATAAACATTGTTGAAATGACAGGAAAGGATTTGGGATACTACATAAACTTAGTTGATAAAGCAACAGCAATATTTGAGAGTATTGACTCCATTTTATTAAAAAAGTTCTACTGTGGGTAAAATGCTATCAAACAGTATAGCATATAACAGAGAAATCTTTGGTCAAAGGAAGAGTCAGTCAATGAAAAACTTTATTGTTCTCTTATTTTGAGAAATTGCCATAGCCATCCCAACCGTAAGCAACCACCACCCTGATCAGTCAGCAGCCATCAACATC
>CAUYRT010057264.1:0-32976 GCA_963574885.1 Lepilemur ruficaudatus
GCTGTGCTCTTGTATGCAAAGCACCCTTGGGGAGCAATGCTAGAGACAGTGGTGAGGATGGTGATGACGATGGTGATGATGGTGGTGATGATGATGGTGATGATGGTGATGACGATGATGATAATGATGGTGATGGTGATGGTGATGATGGTGGTGATGATGATGGAAATGGTTATGATGATGATGATGATGGTAGTAGTGATGATGATGGTGATGGTGATGATAGTGGTGATGGTGATGATGGTGATGATGGTGATGGTGATGATGATGATGGTGATGATGATGATGGTGATGGTGATGATGGTGGTGATGATGATGATAATGATGGTGATGATGGTGATGGTGATGATGGTGATGGTGATGATGGAAATGGTTATGATGATGATGATGATGGTAGTAGTGATGATGATGGTGATGGTGATGATGATAGTGGTGATGGTGATGATGGTGATGATGGTGATGGTGATGATGATGATGGTAATAGTGATGATGGTGGTGGTGGTGATGGTGATGATGGTGATGATGATCATGATGATGATGATGGTAATGGTAGTGATGGTGATGGTGATGTTGATGATGGTGATGGTGATGATGATGATGGTGATGGTGATGATGATGATGGTGATGGTGATGATGGTGGTGATGGTGCTGATGATGATGGTAATAGTGATGATGATGGTGATGATGTTGATGGTGATGATGTTGATGGTGATGATGTGATGGTGATGGTGATGGTGATGATGGTGATGGTGATGGTGCTGATGATGATGGTAATAGTGATGATGGTGATGGTAGTGATGGTGATGATGATGATAGTAGTGATGATGATGGTGATGATAATGATGTAATAGTGATGATGGTGATGGTGGTGGTGATGGTGATGGTGGTGATGATGATGGTGGTGGTGGTGATGGTGATGATGGTGATGATGATCATGATGATGATGATGGTAATGGTAGTGATGGTGATGGTGGTGATGGTGATGGTGGCGATGGTGTTGACAATGATGATGATGGTGATGATAATGATGTAATAGTGATGATGGTGATGGTTATGATGGTGATGATGATGATAGTAGTGATGATGATGGTGATGGTGATGGTGATGATGGTGATGGTGGTGCTGATGATGGTGACGGTGATGATGATGGTGGTGGTGGTGATGGTGATGATGGTGATGATGATCATGATGATGATGATGGTAATAGTGATGATGGTGATGGTGATGATGGTGATGATCATGATGATGATGATGGTAATGGTAGTGATGGTGATGGTGATAACGATGATGGTAATAGTGATGATGATGATGATGGTGATGATGATGGTGGTGATGGTGATGATGGTGATGATGATGGTGACGGTGATGATGATGGTGGTGGTGATGATGGTGATGGTGGTGCTGATGATGGTGACGGTGATGATGATGGTGGTGATGGTGACGATGGTGATGATGATCATGATGATGATGATGGTGATGGTAGTGATGGTGATGGTGATAATACTGATGATAAAATACAGTTTCCTGAGCAGTCTTGTGCGTTATATCCATCACTTCCTTAACTCCCACAACTCCCTTCTCAGTGACTGCATGGTGGAACAATAGTGCCCCACAAAACATCAGGGCACCTCTCTACAGAGAATGCAGTCTCAGCCTCCTCTGGCACTTGAGCATAACCGGGGCGTTTGTTGGGGCTTGTCTGTGAATCGCAGGTTCAGAGAGGGTACAAGTCCCAGGCAGGTTCCACTAGCCCTGGAATCTGGAGGACTGGCTGTGGCCTCCTGGCCAGGTCTGGGTGCTGCAGGTCTGTATTCGCAGAGAGAAAGCAGGGCCCAGGACAGGGAGGGCAGAGAGCCGTGTGGCTGTCCCAGGACCAAGCACACATGTCCCGAGTGCTGCATGAACTCTTCCTGCCTTATCTCAGGGCGTCTGTGACCCCTCAGGGCAGTCGGGGTACGTTTCCTGGTGGAGATTCCAAATGGGACAGGCCTGCAGAACAGTCTGGGAGGGAAGTCGGGCCCTGCTGTGCACAGACAACACCCAGCTCCGAGTGCCTCCCTGAGGATGGGGCTGGTCCCAGGCCAGGGGTGGGGCGGCAGAGTCTTCCTGGGCTCAGACCTAGCAGCTAATCCTGGGAAAATGGTCAGGAGGACCCTCCAAGCCTGTACCGTCCTGCCCTGGGTGCCCTGGAAGGGTGCCTCAAAGCCGTCCTCACACTCCCCACGAGGCCCTCAGTGACCTTCTGCCCTGGGCTGTGTGTCCACGTCCCTGCCAGAGCCTGAGCCACCTGCGCTGCCTGTGCAAGGCTGGCAGGGAGACCGGGGCAGCAGAGAAGGGAAGAGAGCTGAACACACAGGACGTAACTGCGGACCGTGCCCACTGGATTCAGCCTCGTTTTCCTCCTTCTAAAAATGGGGATGATTTTTTTTTAAAATTAAAAACAACAAAAACCTTCCAGAGATGCTGGGAAAGGCCAGTGGTTTCTTGCAAGGTAAAGAGCTAGGAAGGCAAGGGGAGCGTGTGCACAGGTCACAGGCGGGGACTGCGCACCTGTGGACTGGTCCCGGGACAGTCCCCACGGGGGCCAGAGAACGCTGCAGTTTAATTTAAATACGAGTCTGCACAGGAGCAGTCACGACTCGCATCCCAGCACTGACTAAGATCCTCCCTTCCTTCCGTCTGCAGCACAAGGTGTTACTTTTGCCGTTGCCTGTCTGGGAGGTGAGAACTGGCAGCTCCTTATTAAAATGATTTGCATTTTCTGGCAACTTGTGCCTTTCTGTAACTTTTCGTACAATTTGTGACCATCTGATAACTTTTTAGAAAGTGCCTGTCCATAGGCTTTTGCCTACTTTTCATAGTATTTTTCCTAAAGAACGCAATTAATAAAAGCTCTTTGCACCGTGTACCGTTAACCCTTTAATCCCCTTCTGCCTGTAAAACGTCTCCCTGGCGTCTCCGCTTACTCTTGTGCTATTTTTCTAGGCATTTAAAAAGTGTAGTTGCATATGCTTCCTCCCTCTCTGCTTTTGTCTTTAACGGCTTCTGAGTTGCTCCCATGGGTTAAAAACATTCGTGCAAACCACAGGTCATACACACGTCCATTCTTCTCTAAGATTTTATCCATTTGTTACCTTTTAAGAGTTAATATTTGGTGAATCTGTTTATTTCTGAATACGACATGAATTAGATCCGAGTGTCTTTGCTTCTCCCTGGACGGTGGCAGAGTCGGCACCGTTTCCCCACGGAGCGGGCGTCACCTTCCTGTGCTCCGTGTGCACGCGTGTGGGCGCGTGTGCCGCCCTGCTCCGTGCCAGCCCAGTGCTGCACCGTGGCTTTGACGGCAGCAGCTGCGGCGTCTCCGAGGCGAGGCCCACCTCACTTGTCTTTCTCACGGATGTCTTCATCAATTTTAGACACGCATTTTGTTATGGGAATTTAAGATAATTCTGTCCGAATGAAACACACACCCGGAGGCGTTGGAATTCTACTTGGAATTGCTTCAGAATTGTCTATTAATTTGTTGAGGATTGATGTTTCCATTTTATGATGTCTTTCCCTCCAAGATCCAAGTAATCCTTTGCAAACATTCGGATCTGCCTTCCCTTCCTCTGCGAAGATGTCTCGCTTCTCAGTGGGGTCTTTGCAGACTCGGTCCCCCGGCCCCTCTTCCGCGGGGGCCGTTCCTGCCTCGCTGCCGGGCGGCCTGGCGTGGGTCAGCTTTCCCTGGGGGTGGCCCTCACTGCCGCAGAGCCCGCGGGGGTCTCGGCGGGCTCCTGACTCCCCCGCCCCTCGCTCCGTTCCCTCCTTCAAGCGAATGTGTCTCCCGCCGGGGGCGCCTGTGCTCATGGCCAGCACACACCGGCCTGCACGTGTGGCCTTTCCCCCAGAGCGTTCGACACTCCCGAAGGACAAAGGTGAAGAAATGGACGGTCCCACTGCACTCAACACGCGTTTATGATGCAACTTCTGCGGGCTGGGCCGTCCTGCCGCGCGGGTGAGCCGGCCTGGGGCTCAGTCACGGGCTCCCTTGTCACAGCCTGCAGGCAGAGACAGGAGACAGATAAGGAGGGTCACCTGGCTGGGGCAGCTGCAGGTGGTTCCATGAGGATGGAGAAGAGAGAGTGGGGGCTTCCCTGGCAAGGGCATAGCGGGTGAAGGCTTTGGAGGGGCCGAGGGGGCGGTGGCAGCGTGGGGAGGCGCATGGTGCCGCTGCGGGGCAGGCTGCAGGCTGCAGGCTGGCAGAAGTTCATCCCTCGGGCATTCGTGCCCTCACTGCCAGGGAGGACATTCAGAGACCCTAAGACGGCTCTGAAGGCTGGACGGGGCTCTGGATTCTCAGCTCAGGTGTTCTCTGTGGGGTCGACCCGACAGCTGACCCCAGGCTCTCAATGCAAGGGAGATATGTCCACCGTGCATGTCCACGCGGCTGTGAACAGGAGCAGAGGCCCGGCCTCAGCACCCGGCCAGGGACAGAGGCCCAGGAGGCAGCGTGGGGTCTGCAGGGCGGCGCGGAGCCGGCCTGGAGTGCCCGGCCGCGTCCCCCGCTGCCCGGCGCTCAGACGGGAGCTGTCAGCCCGGATTGATAATTAAGCCGCGCATCTGCCTCCTGCAAGATAGATTCCGGCGTCACCGAGGTTTCTATTTCACTTAACTAAAGCTGAGAACGGAGACGGAACAATTAAAGGCAACCCGAGGCAACCCAAAATATTATCCATCAAAAGCATCACATCCAATCCTCCCGGCACATTCATCACATTGTCAGTTGTTCCAAATACGGTTTTATCTTATTAATGCTAATTTCTTTCATGGAAAGACGAGTGATTTTGCCTTTCAGTGGTTATCGGGGAACTGGAAGAAGCGCTTTGCATTTTAATTCAGCAGTTGCCGTATTTATCGCCGGCTTGTTTATAGCCACCTGCCAGTCTCCTGAGCTCTGGGCCGTGGGGTCCCCGACGCGCGGCTGGGCCGGGGTGGCGGGGCCCATGGAACGGGAGGCGCGGTCAGCTCAGGATGCTCCTGTCTGTTCCCCGCCGCGGCGGTGCTCGGGCCCCGGGGAAGCAGCAGGTGCGCCGGGAGCCGGGCTGAGCTGGGGCTGGGCGCACACCATGCAGGGCCCAGATGACGTGGGCGAGGCTTGCAGCGGTGGGGACCCCTCCCGTGTCCTCCCTCTCCCCGAAATTAGCATCTCCTTGCAGACACTCAGGGCTCAGGCAGCTGGTTTTCAGTGCGACGTTTGGCAATGCTTTGAAGGTCAGAAATCAAGCTCCTCCCTGGCGGAAACGTGCAGTCAGCGGCCAGTCGGCAGATCTGGGGGAGTCGTGGTCGATGAGAGATAATGACAAGGAAACAGTGAGAGGCGCCATGGGTGCAGCACAGGTGCGCAGGCAGGGAGGGCGGCGGGCCCATGTTTTGGTGTAACTGGTAGTCTCTAAAGGATCATCCTCGTCGGGACGTCAGCGCAGTGAAACCCAGAGCAGCGGGTCAGTCCGTCTCTTCTGTCTCGGCAAGCTCTGTCGGGGCGCGCGCCTTAAACGCCCAGACGTTTGTCCCACATTGGCACCTGACTGTCGCCAGTGGGGTGTGGCCTGGTTGTTAGCGCCGGGCCTTCGCCAGCTGTGGTGGGCACCTGCTCCGGGGTTAGCCCGGGCAGCCGGGCGCGGGAAGGGCGGACGCAGCAGGTGACCGGAGCTCCCAGGAGCTGGCGGGGCGGGGTGCCGGGTGCCCGGTGCGCGGGCGACCCTGCGGCAGGGACGGCACAGAGTTTGCGTTTCGCGGTCGGCAGGCTCCGGGCAGGCACAGCTGTCGCAGGCAGGTGACGGGCTGAAGTGCAAGGTCATGCGTGGTCACGTGATCGGAACAGGCGCAAACTGTTCTTGACAGGAGAAAGCACCGGAAAGGGTGGGAAGGAAGGGAAGGCCCACCCGCTGCGAAGGAGGCTGAACAAATCCTTGAGCAGATGCAGGGCTGGGGCGTTTCCACCAAGGGACCCCGACAGCCCCGCTTCCTTCCAAGGGGGAGAAATGTCAATAATTAGTTGCTGTTTATTGTTGTTACAAATCAATGAGTCATTTTATACCATTAGTAAAAATCAATGTAAGAAGTGTGGTTTACTCATCGTCCTTCTCATGAACTATTATAAACGTAAAAATAGAGAATGGTGCACACAACACTCTTCAGTTATCATTTTTAATAAAATTTCAAAATTGTCCATATTCGTTTCCAATTATTATTTTTGAAACATGATTCTTCTCATTATATAAGTGAAAACCCTTCTGTCCTTCCACCGTGCAAGTTCCTTCTGCTGTCGGAGGAAGCCACGGGGCAGGGCCCGCCAGCTGCCTAGCACAGTTACCAGCAAAACGCCGACTCCATTCCGGGCCAGAGCGCTCTGCACGCACAGGCCAGGCGCTCAGCTTCCCCGGCAGCGAGGCTTGGCCACGAGAGAGCTGAGATGTCAGCTGCCGTGCGGAGACTTTGGGAAATGCACCCTTAAGGGGAAGGAGCATCCTTCCATCCTCTTCCACTTCCTTCTGCTGTAGGTCTGGAATACAGAGGAGATTGCCGGAGCGCCAGCAGCCATCTCGGAGGATGGTGTGACCCTGAAAACAGAAGCTATTTGAAACGGGTTGAGCAGAAAACGAAGCGGGAGGTGTGGAGCCCGCAGTCCTCACGTGACCACGGAGCGACACCCCAGTGCTGGGTTGTGGCATTCAGTCTTGATAATTATGTGAGAATAAAGCAGTTTGCTATTTTGTTCAACCTGCCCTTACACGAGCCTCTTCCGTGCCGTGCTGCTGAAGCCGTGAGCCCCTCCCCTGAGCCAGGTGTTCAGTGACGTTTTCACCTTTAATCGCGTAGGCGCCTGTCCCCGCAAGGTGTTTGATGTCGCTCTGCACATCCCATACTTCATGAAGTCACTTTACTTGATAAAGCTTTATACTTTATAGGTAGGAAAACTTTATAAAGTTTGGTAGGAAAATCATTCTGTGCTTTCTCACTCAACATGGTTTTCGGAACATTTATATTAATAGGTACAGCACTTTCTTATCCACTTTCGCTGCTAGACCGTGTTCCCAATTCATACGGATGGACATTGAGGCTGTTTGAAAGTGTCTGCGTCATTAAAAGCAGGGCCTCGTGTGACACTCTTGAGGGCTTTTTCCTGTTGTTCGTGGCCAAAGCCTTCCCTGGGTTTGGGTCTAGAGGGCGGCGTTCTGGGTCGCAGGCCGCGAGGTTTGTGCTCCGCGAGCTCCCGTGAAGCACTGGCTGGCCGTCCCTGTGCTCCCAGGGGGACGAGGACCCCGCATGTCCCCGAGAACGCCCGTCCTCGGCAGCGCCTGCTGTTCGAAGTTTTGATAATGGGATGGGCGTGGCTGTGTGTTACGTGGCCTGAATTTCCATCCGCCTGATTGCTGTTAGGTTCAGAATCTTTACATGTCATTGACCATCAGTTTTTCTCTTTTCTGTGGAGTGTCTGTTCATCTTCCGCTCCGAGTTCTGTTCAGGTTTTTGTCTTTATCTTGCCTCTCTGCAGGGTTTCAAATACATTCCGACTGCCGCGTCTTTATCAGCCCGTGCGTTGCGACGCCTTCCGCGGGTCTGCGCTTGTCGGATCGGCTCTGTGCCGCCTCTTGTTTCACAGAAATTCAAAGTTTAATGTGGTCGAACGAATCCATCATTTCCTCTGTGACTTGCGCCTTTCGGGTTTTGTCTAATGTATCTTTTCTAACTCAAGGTCGTAAAGATATAGTTCCGTATTTTCTTCTAAGTGTGTTAAAATTTTGCCTTTAAAAAACTAGTCTTCAACCTGCCTGAGATTTGGCTTTATATGTGATACAAGTTAGAGACCAATCTTATACTTTTCTATCTGAAAAGCCAGTAATGCCAGAGCCAGGTGCGACAGCCCAGCCCGTTGCTGGAGAGTCTGTGCATCTTAAGTCTGTGTTCCTCCCCTCTTCTCTGCCCTTAAGGGCTTCCTTTTGTCCTCCGGTGGTGTTCTCTCTCTATATTTTTTATTTTCCAGAAAGGTCTTTGACATCTTCTGCTATACCTTGCATAGGAAGCTAACAGATGCTTGCTGTGGCAAAGGGGTTCTCTCCCCTCCCCTTCCTCCTAGCACGAGGGCTGCAGAGACTAGTTAAGGTGGGTTACGGGGGGGCCGGGCCTGAAGCACCCCTGAGCAGCCAGAGCCGGGCAGCGACCGCACCCCTGCTTGGTTTGCAAATATAACTGAAACTGAACTTGAGCTCAGACAGTCAGAAGCAGCCAACAAACTCCTGACCACATACCTGGGGGGCTTCCAGCGGGGCAGACCCCGGAAGTGGCCGCACACCGGCAGCCGCCTGACGTTCCCCGGCTGTTCTCCCGCGGCCTCCTCTGGACGCCCCCGTTGCTTCCCCTGCCCGGGGGACTCCGGAAGCGCTCCTGGGTGGGGGAGGTGCTTCTCGGTCCAGCAGCTCCATTCCAAAATCTTCGTTCGCTCAAATAAACTCTTTGCCTTTGTATGGTGCCTCAGTTTACCTTGTTTAACAAAGCAGAGCTACGTGTTGCGTGAGGGTCTTGCGTCCAGGCTCTGTGACAACTAGTTCCGACGGTTTGTAGATTTTCTTGAATTTCTTAGACCAGCGGTCCCCAGTCTTTTCGGCACCAGGGGCCGGTTTCACGGAAGACAATTTTCCCACGGACGGGGAGGGTGTCTGGGGCGGGGGGTGCAGAGCCCGGGCCGCGTTTCCCAACAGGCCACGGCCGGGTGGGGGCTGCGATTAGACAATCGCAGCTTTGAATCGATTAAGCTTAAAACAGCAGCAGCTTCACCAGTTTCTTTCCAATTCTTACTTTCTATTTCTCTTTCTGCGCCGGCCGAGACCCTGACCCAAAACCCACCCGAAGCCACCAGCGCGGCGTCCCGGGCGCCTTGGGCAGGTTCATCTGTCTTATCAGATCGTCCGTTTCAGTTTTGTTTCCTCGGAGCCGGCGTCGGGTCCTGTCTGTTCCCTGCAGCATCTGATCCTTTTCCACCTGTCCACTGGCTCCCCTGGTGCTCGTGGCAGAGCCAGCCGGTCCTCACCGGGCACCGCGGGGGCTGCCTGCCGTCCTCGGCGCACACACAGCGGGGCCGCGGGCAGGGCCAGCTCTGCCCACTGAGCCGTGGGCAGCAGGGACCTGTCCCTCCCAGCCAGGCTCCTCTCCCCCTGCCAAGGGGACCTGGACGGCCGTGTCCCCAGAGAGAAGGACCTGCCTAAGCCACACTGGACGCTGCCGGACCAAGAATCAGACTGCACGGTGTTAGGCCACCAGGATGTGGCGGTTTGTCCACGAGGTCAGCCAACTTTTATTATCCTGGTAGAGAAACCCATCCTTGAAGTGGGGATGCCATGATATGGGGGGGGAGACGGAGGGAGGGAAAGATCCAAAGCGACATGCAGGGCTGAGGTGGGAGAGCCGCAGGGTGACGAGGCCTTGGCCGAGCCGACAAGATGTGCGGGTCTGTGGGATTCTGCCAGTGCTGTACGAAAATCAAATGGACGGGAGACCCAGAGCAGGACTGCAAAGCCTTCGGCAGGAGGGCTGTGCTCACGTCGGCCCCTTCCAGGAAGCTCCGGGCTAAAGGGCCGACCCCTAAGAGAAGCAGAGACGTCCCCCCTCCACCGCGAGCTCCGGCCGCTGCAGCAAGGACAGCTCTCGCCTCCGCCAGGCTCCCACGGCGACAGGCTGCCACGGGACAGGCCCCGGGATGCCCTGGGGCCAGAATCCGACTCCATAGGAGACCCCGGGTGGGTCACTGACTTCTGGCGTCCCCTGTACAGTGGGGCTTGACAAGCGGACCTCTGGGTCCTTTGAAGACTGACACCGAGTGATCAATGTTCTCACTTTCCGCTGAGTTTGGGTGATGGAGACCATCCCGAGCAGAGGGAGTAACAGAAGCCGGTGAGTGCTGTGGGCTCCCCGAGTCCCGGGTCTGCGTCCCCTGTTGGATGTAAGCTCTTCCCGGGCGTCACACACGTGCTCTCCATGCTGGGTCACATGCATATCACTTGCCCAGGGCCAGGGCACCCCATTCCTCCAGGCAGGCAGCCTGGCCCTGTCATCTCCCCATCGCCCTGGCCCCCACCTGCTGCTCTCCAGGGCCCCCTCCCGAGCAGTCTCGCGGTGTCCCCACTTAGGCCCCCACTCCTCCCACGGGCTCCCTCACAGAACCACGGGCAGCTGACTCGGCAGACGGGGTGAGACAGTGCTGCCATCACGGGCACCCCCCGCGGGCGAGGGGGGCTTTGCTGCGGGCCCGAGTTCTAGTCCTGCTCTGGTTGCGTCACCTGAAGGCCCGGATCTCAGCACCTGCAGGATGGGGCGAGAGATCCCGCCCTGGCAGGAGGGGGAGGGCAGGGAATGGACAAGGACACCCACAGGAAGGGCTGGTCCGTCAGAGCCACTTGTCATGAGGTGCCCATGGAGACAGGACTCAGGTCCTGGTCCCCGAGTGCTCCCCAGGTCTGAGGTTGCAGCTGCTCTTCTGGGAGGGTCCATGCAGCTCATCCGCCCTCCCCGCCTCTTAATTATTTCGCTAGCGAGAAAATCCTCCCTTCCTTGAACGAGCATTTGGGAGGCTCCCAAGTGTGTCTGGATTTTGCGCGGTGGAGGCAGGTGGAGCCTCCCCTCGGCTCTCCCGCACTAATTCTAGGGGGATTAACAGTAAAACTGCCACCCTTGCCAAAATGGCAGGAAACACAGTCTTTTCAAATTTTTCTGTTTCTCTCTCTCTCTCTCTCTCTCTCTCTTTTTTTTTTAGTTTGTAAGGAGGTAAAATGTCCACGTGCTTTGAGCACACGATCTTGCTGCTGTTCCCAGGAAGAGCGGGGCAGTACTTAAAATGATCGGTCTCACTCTTTCCTAATCTCGGAAAATTGACCTACTGGGGAAAATGGAACCTGAATTTCCTGAAGAAGCATCCCAGATGTTGACAACCTGCCGATGTTGTCGACGGGGCCCTTCCGGGGACGAGAGGAAGGTGCGCCTGAGCACTAGTCTTCATAACAGGGTCTGGCTTGTCTAACTGGCTGGCTCAGTGAAATGAGCAATTTTAGGCTTTCTCTCAAAATACGCTGCAGACACCAAGTCTGAACGCTGAGATGTGAGAGGCGGGGCTGTCGGTGCCTACACTTGGCCCTCAGAAAGACCATAATGAGCTTTAGCTGGGAGGATATTAGGGCCAATCAAGTTTACTGAGCAGCCTGGGGGAAGCGGTCAGAGCCAGGTTCCGAAACCGCGGATGCTGCCCTGCTCCTCACCTGGGCTCGTCCTGGGGCGGCAGCACTTTGTGGGAGGCAGAGGGAATGTGCGCCGAGGAGGGCAGGGTCTGGGCGCTGGCTGGGGCACAGGTGTGCAGGGGCCTCTATGTGGACTCAGGGCAGGTCCTGAAGTTGCCCAGAAGAAGAGACAGATGGTGTGAGTTGGGCAGAGGAGGATGTTTCCCGCATGAGGTGAAGTGAGTGCTGTAGGATGTGTGGAGGGCCCACAGGGTACATTCTAGAAGCGGCTTAGACACTGGGGAGGCAGGTGGCCCGAGGGCAGGACCCATGGCCTCTGGGCCACATGACACTGACCGTCACAGGCTCCCACCCCGGGGTGCACCGCACACTCCACAGGTCTGTAGGGGCATCAGGTCCCCGTGCGGGATACGGCAAGGGGGCTTCCAGCAACCTCTGTGCGGCCATGGCTGAGCCGAGGCTCGGTTTCCCTCTGTGTAGGCCCCTTGTGTCTCCGCTCGCCTGGGACGCTCAGCTCCTGAGCCTGAGGCGGTGGCTCCAGTGCCCTTCCACAGTCCCTGTCACCAGCCACAGGCTGCTCAGTCCTGATGCCGGTCTGGGGTTCAGAACATGCCTGACCCAGCCGTGCACAGCACCAAGGGCCCTCACCCCCAGGTTGCTTCCACAAACCCACGAGCGCTGGTCGGGGGAGACACCTCCCTGGCGAGGGAGGGCCCAGGTGCTAGGGGACCCCTGCTGGGGACGGGGGGCCCTGCAGGTGGAATTAGGCTGAAGGACGCCGTGTCGCCAGTGTGCAGGTGAGGCTCAACTGGTGCCCGTGGCTCTGCGAGGGAGCCCATGGAGGAGTGGGGGCCTACGCGGGGACACAGCGGGATGGCTCGGGAGGGGACCCTGGAGAGCAGCGGGCTGGGGGCCAGGGTGATGGGGCGTGGAGACGACAGGGCCAGGCTGCCACCCTGGAGGAATGGGGTGTCCTGGCCCTGGGCATGTGACCTGCAGCCTCACACCCTGGAGACAGAGCCCCCCCACCCAGCAAGTTGCCAACCTCAGCCGGAGAGAGGGTGCGGTGGGCTGAGCCCGGGAGAAGCAGTAAGGGCACACACTGCGGCCACGCCCTGGACGTCCGGGTGTCGCTCAGTCCCCACCTCCCTACATTGTCCCCTCCTCCCTGCGGTGTCCCCTCCTCCATGCAGCCCCTCTGTGGGTGGCTGGGACGGGATGGCAGCCCGGCGAGGGTGGGGTCTCTGTTTGCCGGCTATTCCCAGCTGGCAGGTGGGGACAGGGATGCCCCTGACACTCTGCTGACTGGTGACAACAGCGAACAAGGGGTGGGGCTGACAGGTGGTGTCTCCCTCAAGGGATCTTTCCTGCCCAGGAGATCTGGACCGGGAGGCAGAGCCAGCGGGTCCTCCCCGCGCAGGGGCAGGGAAGGGCGGGGCTGCCCAAGTCCAGAAGCTGTGTGTTGATTTGTTTCGGTTTGCTCACGCTCTCTGTTAGTGTACAGATTTGCAAATAATTCTTGTGTTGATCTTGTATCTTGTAGCTTTGCTGAACTCATTCGTTCTAGGGATTTATTTGTAGATTTCTTGGTATTTTTTATTTAGAGACAATCATGCCATCTGCAGATAGACACACTTCTATTTATTTCCGACCTGCTTGCCCTTCGTTTTTCTTGCCTTGTGTCAGTGGCTAGAACTTCCAGCACTAGTCTGAGTAGACGCAATGAGGATGGACATCTTTGCTTTGTTCCGTCTTAGGGAAACACAGTCCGTATTCCACTGTTAAATAGGATATTGGCTGCAGGCACTTTTGGACGTGCTCTTCATCAAAAGGTGAGACTCTCCTATCCCTAACTTTCTGAGAGTTTTTCTCATGACTGGGCTCTGTATTTGTCAAATGCTGTTTTTCTGTGTTAATTGATGTGATAACATGTTTTTTTTTTATTATTACCTTTTCAGTGCGGTGGATTATACTGATTTCCAGATGTTGCACACTTGTAACAAATATCCCTTCGTCATGATGTATAATTATTTTTACGCATTGTGGAATTCAATTTGCTAATGTTTTGTTGAGTATTTTGCATCCAAGTTCATGAGAGATACTGGAATACTGGCCCTTATTTATTTGTTTGTTTGGTGCTGCCATTGCCTGGATTTTGTATCAAGGTAAGACTGTCCTCAAAAGATGTTTCAGGAAGTGTACCCTCCTCTTTATGTTCTGGGAGATATTGCATAAAATCGGTGTTAATTCTTCTCTAAGTACTTTGTAGAAGTCTCCAGTGAAATTGTTTGGGCCCGGAAAGTACTTTCCTGGGAGCTTTTCAATTACAAATTCAATTTCTGTAATGATTATAGGACTACTTAGACTCTCTGTTTCGTCTGAGTTGAGTTCCGGTAGTTTGCAGTTTTAAGAACTTGGTCTCCCAAGCTGTCAAATGTGTGACAATTATGCTACATTGTTTAAAGCCGCAGGATCTGTGGTAATAGGCTCATTGCATTTGCGATACTGGTAATTTGTTCTTTACTCTTTATTTTTTCAATCTTGACACAGCTTTATTAATTTATTGATTTTTAGGAAGGACTGGCTCCTTGTTTCATTCATTTCCTCTCCTGTGTTTCTATTTTCAATTTCATTGGTTTCTCCTTTTATCTTTATTATTTCCTTCCTTCCACTTCTCTTGGGCGTATTTGCTCCATTTTTCCTAGGTCCCTGAGGTGGGAAGTCAGATTATGGATCTGAGAGCTGCCTTCATTTCTTACATAAGATGCAGTGTTGTAAATATCCTCCTCAGAACTGATTTAACCACGTTCCACAAGTTTCGATAGGTGGCATTTTTCTTCACTCAGGCCTATGCTTGTTTATTTCCTTCGAGACTTTCTTTCTAACCCGTGAATTACTTAGAAACGCTAAGTTGTTTAATTTTCACATGTTTAAAATATTTTTGTTGTTGATTTCCAGTTTGATTCCTTCATGGTCAGAAAACATACTCCGTGTGATGTCAATACTTTTACGTTTGTCGAGGTGTGTTTAGTGACCCGAGGTGTGAAGTATGTTGGTCTTGGCGAGTGTTCCTGAGCACTTGAAGCATCACGTGTGTTCCATGGTTCCGTGTAACGTTCTATGTCAATCAGATCCCACGTTTTGATTGCACATTTTGGATCTCACATACCTCTGTTGGTTCTCTGTTTTACGGTTCTCAGTTGCTGAAAGGCCAGTGTTAAAGTCTCCAACTATACTTGTGTATTTATTGTGTCTTTTCTCCTTCAGCTCCACCAGCTTTTTGTTTTATGTGTTTTGAGGCTTCATCGTTTGCTGTGCGCATTTAGGGTTGTGATGTCTTCTGGGAGATTGATCTTTTTATCGTTATACAAAGCGTCTCACAGGCTCTAGTAATTCTCTTGGTTCCGAAGTCCACTTTATCAGATATTAATGTGGCCACTGCTTTTAATTTTGTGTTAATATCTGTACAGTGCATGGCGTGTCTTTTTCCCACTCTTTGACTTCCAGCTAATTTATGCCATTGGATGTAAAATGAGTTTCTTGTAAACACATATAGTTGGAGTGCGTGTGTGTGTCCACTCTGCAAATCTCTGTGTGTTTGGTTTTGATTTTGATTTTTGGAATTTGTGTATTTAAGCCATTTATATTTCAGGTAATTCTTGGTAGGTTGGCACATAACACTGCCATTTTGTTATTTTTGTATTTGCTTCTTTTTGTCAGATTCCTATTTTTCCTTTTTTGTCTTCTTCTGGGTTACTTGACCATATTTTAGAATTCTGTCTTGGTTTATATGTTGCGTTTTTAGTATATCTTTTGGTATCATTTTTGTGATTGTTGCTCCAGACATTGCAATATATATATGTGTGACCCTTAACAGTCTACTGGCATCAGGAATTTATCATGTCAAGTGACCTGTGACAACCTCACTTCTATTTAGGTCCCTTTTTCTTCCCCGTTTAAAAAGATCATTGTCGTGAACAGTAGAGGGTGTTATTTTTGTTCTGGTCCTCGGCTGTGATTTGTGAATTTCACGAGGAAAGGGATGGTCTGTTGCACGTACCCTCATCTCCTCTTCCCCTTGTTGCTCTTCCTTCCTGACCCCCCAAGACACCTTCATTCCTCGTCTCCTTCCCGTCTGAAGAAGTTCCCTGGCCAAGCTTTAGGGCCAGGTCTAGCCAGTCACAGATTCTTTCAGCTTTTCTTCGTCTGAGAATATTTTCATTTCTGCTTCATGGCTGTAGGTTAGTTTTGCCAGATACAGAATTCACAGTTTAACCATCCCCTCGGCAGCTGAAAC
The DNA here is from genome assembly GCA_963574885.1 of Lepilemur ruficaudatus. Lineage (NCBI taxonomy): Eukaryota > Metazoa > Chordata > Mammalia > Primates > Lepilemuridae > Lepilemur > Lepilemur ruficaudatus. The sequence goes on from CAUYRT010057264.1 coordinate 15,565, forward strand.
CTGTTGTGCCACTTTCTCTGGTCTCCATGGTGACAGATGAGGAACTGCCATTCAAATTGGCATTCTCCTGTAAGTGAGGTGTCACTTCTTCCTGGCTGATTTCAAGATTTTCTTTTTTCTTTTTCTTTAGCTTTCAGAATGTTCATTATGATGTGTCTTGGTACGGATCTCTCTCTGTTTAGTCAGTTTGCAGTTTGCCCGGCATCATGCCCGGATTTCTGTGCTCGTATCTTTTGCCGAACATTGGAAGCTCTCAGTCACTATTTCTTCACGAGCTCTTTAGCCCCGCTCCCTTCCTCCTTTGCTGTGGGGCTGTGAGGGCTGAACCTGCGTCTTTTGTGACTTTCCCGCTCCGGGCCGCTGGTCCCAGAGCCATCCTGTTTTCCATGTTTTCTCCCTCTCATTCGGATGAGGAGAATTCCTTGTTCTGTCCCCAGGATCATCGATTCTGTCCTGTGTCGTCTCTGCTCTATTGCTGAGCCCATCCAAATACTTCTATTTGTTTTTGTATTTTCAGTTCAATAGTTTTCCTCTGGTTCTTTTTTATAACTTCTCTTTCCTTGCTGAGATCTTTCTGTATTTTATTTGTTTTGAGAGGATTTGTGATCGAATGCCGAAGCACTCTTCACGCCTGCTGCACAGTCCTTGCCAGAGAACTCCAGCGTTTGACTCATCTTGGAGTCGGCATCAGCTGATCATCTCCCGTTCCAGCCGCGACTGCCGCGCTGGTGCGTGTGCCGGGCGACCCCCACGCTGCCCCAGACGTCTTGTCTGTAATGTCAGGACACTCTGGGTCCCTTGAAATCCTTTACGTCAGCGTAGTGGCCCTGTTTGTCCTTGGCATGCAGGTCCTGCCAACCTTCATGTGCTGTGGTTCCGACGACAGTCTGATGTTCAGAGTCTTCACTGTGTTGTTTTGCTTTTCTCGGTTTGTCTGCTGCCAGCAGGGCTCACGCTGGTTCTTGCTGGTGTCTCCTAAGAGGCAAGAAGACGTTTCCCCCGGCCCCCAGGTAGTGAGGCAGACACGGTACCAGCACCTGCTGCTGCCCCTATCACCGGGGCAGGGGGAGGCAGGGAGGTCCCCAGGGTGCAGAATGCACGGAGGGAGCCTTCCCTGGGTCGGTGGCTAGCAGTGAGGGTGTCCCCACGCCTCACCCCTTGGCTCTAACCCAGCACTCTCTGTGCTGTGGACAACAGGGGGGACCCCCTTCACCCCACATTTCTACCTTTAATCTCCAGACACCAGTCTTCAGCCCACTGTCATTCACACTCGTGGCCTCATGGCAGTGACCGGGGGAACAGCAATCGGGCACCAGGGCGGACAGTGTCTACTCGAGGGAGGAAGTGCAGCCACCTGAGCACGTGGAACTTGGGGGCTTCCACCCCGTCCAGCCGGGAGGGCGCGACGCACACCGGCCAGGGCTGCGGAGGGCCCGCGGTCCAGGCTCCCGCGGAGTCTGAGGAGAGACGGGAGAGTGGGCCCAGGGGTGCGGGTCTCGCCGCGTGGGCTGTGAAACTCCCCGGGGTGGAAGCCCCCGCCGCCCTCGCCCTCCACACCTGCCGGGGCGTGGCCCAGACCACGGGGACGGCGCAGACAGCCCGGCTGCACCCCGGGCGCCGCCCGCACTCGGCAGGTGCTTCCGATTCCAAATAGCCAATGGGCCTCGATGATTGGAAGCGACTGCTTGCGAACGGGACGAGAGGGCCCTTTGTCATCCCCGACCCCACCCTTGGGTGCATCCGCGTCACCGTGGCGATTTATCTTTATTCTTCGGCGCCGTAGCGGCCAATCAAAGGGTCAACTAATCTTCCTGACTACAAAACCGTCTACCAAAACGTTTTTATACAACGCGAATGTTCAAGATTTATCATGTCCTGTGCCCGTAACTTAGAAGGCATTAGGCTGGCGTTATCAATTTTAATAGCAGGCTTCCCAGCTAAAGTTTGGATCGACGTCGCTGGGTTTTTCAAAATTTCATTACTGGACTCACTGAAAACACAATATCCCGTGAAGGAAGCATATTTCCCTTGTTAGCACCGCAGCGGCTGTGCCGATAGTGGCTGTGACTCCTCCCGCCCTCCCGGGGTGGCCGTGGCCTCTCCGCTCGCTGGATTCCGCGGTCCTGTTTCCTGCCACCTGCACGCCCGGTTCCAGGGGCTTGTCCAGCTCCTGTATTTTAAGTTAATCTACTAATATCTTTGATACGTTTTCTTACAACTCCCAGGAAAAGAAGTGCTCGTTTTCAAAGAGGCTGGGAGCATCTGCCTTCGTCGGGACATGTGCGTGACACCAGGCTTTGAGCTGCTGCTTCTGAGGCATGACCTTGAGGACGACCTTCCTCCCGCGGGGCTGTGGGCAGTTTGGAGAAGCCCCGCGGAAAGGCTGCGGGTAAGCTCTGCTGCGAAGACCTGAAGCCGGCCAAGAGCCCTAACCTTTCCCTGATCCTCCGCGTCAGCCCGGTCAGTCGGCCTGCGGCGGGGAGGCCAGCCGGGCCCCTGGGCTGCGGATTCCTACGCTCAGGTCGCTCCGACCCAGCCATCGGAGGAGCCACCTTCTCCTGGGAAGACAAATGTGGCAGACACCCCAATAGGGTGACACGTGGGCTCGCTCCGGTCGACTCTGTGACCGGCAGAGTGGATCAGTCACGCGTCATCGATGCTTCCAACGCCAAAGGGAGCCCCGTCCCATCCCGCAGGCCCGGCCGGCGGACAAGGACTCTAGATGAGCCGGCCAGCCTCCTGATCCCAGATGTCACCCGGCGTGAGCCTGGCGTGGACAATGGTGCGGAGACTCGTGAGGAACAGAACCGACCTCTCGCCTGCAGCGACGTCACGCAAACAACAAGACTGTGGGATGCGGCCAGGCGGTCGGGTGTGTAGGGTGGCCGGGGTGGCCTTGAACCCCGCAGGGCCCGACTCCTCAGGGGGTGGTCCCTGAAAACCAGTGTGGTGTGTGTGTGTGGTTGTGTGTCTGTGTGAGGTATGTGTGTGTGGTGCATGTGTGTGATGTGTGTCTGTGTGTGGTTGTGTGTGCATATGTGGTGTGTGATATGCGTGCATTGTTAGTATGGTGTGTGTCTGGTTGTGTGTCTGTGTCTGGTTGTGTGTCTGTGTGTGTGTGGTGTGTATCTGTGTGTGTGTGTGTGTGTGTGGCAGTCCCCTCAGTGTCCCGGCGCCACGGGCATGGGGAAGGCAGCCATCCCTCCCTGCCTTGAACACCTGCCAGCTGACAGGCCTCAGGCTGGAACGGCACCAGGGACCGTACCTGGTGAGCAGGTGCTTGCCCATCCCCTTCTCCCCCTCACCCAGGCCTGCTGGGGCTGCGCCACCGGTGGGTACTGAGCGCAGGTTGGAGGCGGGGCTTGGGGTCGTCAGGCATCGTGGGAGGGGCAGGAGCTGCCTGCCATAGACCTCAGCGTGCTCAGTGGGGCAGGGCGGGGTGGGGGTGGCCCCTGCACAGGGGACCACTTGGACACTCCCAAGGCTCAGGGACCTACGGCCTCACCTGTGGGCTTCCCTCTGCATGTCCTTGGGCAGCTCTGCCTCAGTGTCCCCCAGGGTGAGACATACCAGGAAGTCACCGGGGACGTGAGCAGGGACCGGCCAGCGGGGCCTGCATGTGCCTGTCACTGTGGTCCCTGCACATCCCCGTCTCTGCGGTCCCCACACTTCCCACCAGAGGCGTTGCTGGCACAGGTGAGTGCGTGTGGCTGCGACACTTTTCCTCCTCTGGGGCAGTCCCGCCCCGCGCCAGCCAGGGGGGGATGCCTGAGCCCTCGGCCCGGAACGTCCCAGACACCGACGCACCCGGCGCCCCCACTCGCCTCTATCCTGCTTTCCCGCGCGAGGACAGGGGAGAGGTCTGCCTGGCCTGTGTGTTTTCATAAATCCTAAAATCCTACGCGCAGCTGCGCTTTGTTCAAAACCTAACGCCCCGGGACAGAAGCAGCCCCCGGATGTCTCGGGAATGTGCGTGTCCGCCATAGCGTGTGAGTGGACGCACACGGCGTTTCTGTGACGCCGGGTCCCCCCGTGCTGCGTGGCCGCGTGTCCGTGTGCATGCGTGTTTATGGGGTTCCTCGTTCAGCACTGTCCTCGTATGTAACTGGTCTAAATGGCCCCAGGAGAACCCCCCTGTGCCCGGGGCCCTCCTGAGGCTGCGAGATTCACGGGAACATCATCGCTCTTCCTCCCAAAGACTCAGCAGTCAGGATTCTTAACCCGGGAACACGAGACAGGTGTTAGGCTGCGCAGGCCGTGAAGGACGCGGGACCTCGCGGGTCGTGACAGGCGGTGCCACAGCCCCTCGGCCAGCTCCGAGGCCAGGAGAGGAGCCAAGAGGGGCCAGGAGCGCTCACATGCCGGCCCCTACGTGACGCGGGCTGGTCTCGAGGTCACTGAGGTCCTGTGGAGAAGGCGCCGCGGCTCCCGGGAGGCCGCTGTGCGGTTCCCAAGTGGATTTTATTTTTCCATTTTACCAAGAAGCAAAGAGTCCAAATACCACCTCCCTCCAGCTGCCAGGCTGGGACCCGGCTCGGGGAGCAAGGACAGGATGCCGGGTCGGTGGCAGCAGGGGAGGGAGGCACATGCAGCCTCAGGAGGACACGGGGACCCGTGGCCTCCAGGGCTCCTGCCTTGCCTGGCAGCCAAGCCTTGAGAGCCCTGTGTGTGGGGGGAGAGACACGCGCCACACAGCCCCCAAAGGCCCCTCAGCCGAGGCTCTGTCCCCACGTCCCCATGGAAGGACTGGGAGTCACCGCCACGCAAGTCCCCTTAGGGAACGCAGCGGCAGAAAGAGGGCGGGAACCATCTTTTCTTAAAACGCAGCCATCTTCCCATGACGTGGCCAGCTCCGTGTCACATTCCACGACTGTCAGGCCACGCTGAGCCTCACCACAGATTCCCCGGGCAGTGGCTTCGTCCGTCCGTCCCTCCGGTCACGTACCAGTCAGGTGGACGAGGGGCTCAAGCAGAGCTGTGGGGAGCTCAGCTGGCGAGAGCACTGTGTCCCCGCCCGGCGGCAGGGCCCTGGCGGTCTGCACCCGCCCGCCGGCACCCCGAGGAAGCCTGGCTTCTCCCACACCGTGACCCCGGCGACCCAGAGCCTCTGCTGCCTCCAAATGATGCTTTTTATTTACAGGGTTTCAGGCCCAAAAGCAAAATGTCTAATTCGATTTGCAGCTTGCTGATCTGATGCAGTCACTTTTAATCCAAAATGATTTCTTATCATAGACAACCAAACGCCTTTTCAGGAGCATCACGCTGGTTAGAAACTCTCGCAGTTTCAAAGGCAATAAAAAGAAAGCCGTCGGCCCAGGGGTCTGGGTGTTGGGGCTGTCCAGGTTTCCTCTCCCGCGGGGCTGCTTTCTGCAGACGAGTTTGCACATTTGGGTTCGGAAATCACACGGCTCCACACCTGCGCCAGCACGAGAGATGCTTAAAAAACTCCCCGGCCTCAGTTTCCTCGTCTGTAAAATGGGGGAATTGCAGCAGGTTGTTCCTGGGATTGCTGTGTGATTACAAGAGGCCGTGCGTACGGACTGCTCGCGGCGGGATCCAACAAGACCACGCGCTGCGCCAGGGCTGACGGCTGCGTGTCCTTGTGGCTGTCCCTATGGGCAGGGCGGGGACAGAGGGGGACAAGAAGGGCAGTGGCACCGTCTGCCCACACCCGAGAGGTTACAAAGCTCTGCTGGTGCCCTGTGCCAGAGGCAGAGTGGAGGCCGCGAGGGTGCCGGGTGGTGGGTGCTTCTGCCCGGGAAGGCGGCCCAGCTCCCCACGGCGGGTGGGACTCGGCTGCCCTGACCCTCGCCGCGCGGTTTGGAGTCGGAGGCGCTCGTCTGTGACGTGTCCACTGATGCTTTTTATTCCATCTGGACGCTCGAGGCTTCGCTCTTCGCGTCCCCAGCTCCACCTGCGTCACAGGAAACGCTCACGACCCACCGTGGATGGGACGGGGTTCCCGGGAGCGACTTCCAAACCCGCTTTTGCAGAACGGAAACGGGCTCGGAGCGAGCTGCGTCCCCGCGGCCGGGCAAGGGCAGAGGCCGCCCTGGGAGAGGCGGCCATGGAGCCCCGGCCTGAGCTCAGCACTGGGCCGTGCCGCCTCGGTGCTCCCGACTCCTCCTCCTCCTGCAGGCCGGAGCCCCGGGCACCACCTCTCCACTGCGCCCACCGCTCGGCCGGGGCGGCCCCATCCCGGCTATGCCAGGCGTGCAGCTCCCGGCACAAGCTGGCCGCTCTTGGTGTGAACACCTGGCTGTCCTCCTAGGAACCTGCGGCCCCCGGACGTCCAGGCGCTCAAGTGTGTGGGGCGGCAACGTCACCGCGAAAACTGCTCTTGAAGCTTCACGGAGGACGAGCCGCAAGGTGTCCTGGAAGACGTACTTCAGGGAGAGGTCGGGCTGTGCACACCAACACCCTGGGTCTGTATTTCAGACACACGTGCTCTGTTCCCTGCGGCAGAACTTTCAGCTGAGCAGAAAATATTTTTCCAATGAACCGTTTCCTAAAACCACCCCATCCATGTAGCTCTGACGCCTTGGCAACGGCCACCGTGGCGATGGCTGTGATTTAATGCTCAGCCTTGAAGTCACCATCGTGGCCACACAGATGCCCCGCAGGGGAGGACATCCTCCATGGATGTCCCAGGGGGCGTCAGCTAATTGGTGCCAGTGCCTGCATGGCCATGCTCACCCGCACCCCCGCGGCCTGGGCTCAGGACAGGGTCGTGGACGACACGTGCCTCCTCCTCAGCACAGGGGACGGCACCAGGATTTGTCCAGGTCCTGGTGAGGCTTCTTCCTACAAATACGTCACCCTCCCCCTGCCTCTGCCCACAAAACAGGGGCCTCGCGAGAGCTCCCAGCGACACCCGCACCCCTGAGAGCAGCCTCTTGGGAAGGTGCACAAATGCCCTCAGCTTGGAGAGAGGGGCGCTCCCGTGCCACGGGGTCACAGCAGACAGATAGGGGAGGGGAGAGGGAGGGAGGGAAGAAGAGATGGGGCTGCTCTTGCAGAGGGCACAGCCACGGCCTCCTGGGCCAGCGCTGCAGGTCACAGCCACTCCAAAGGCATCAGGGCTTCAGCGGCAGGAACTGGACACATGGACACCTGGGGCCACAGGGACCACCCTAGACCCGTCTCTGGAGGGCCCTCGGGCTCTTGCCTGGGCCGAGACCCACATAGACTTAGAAGGTCCAGAGCCTGGTGCCCGGGGACCAGCGAGGCCGTGCGCCACCTCCTGCGGGGTCCCCCAGGCAGGCGAGCCTTCCCGTCACGCTCTCTGCGCCTCACCGTGCACTGCCCGGCAGTCTGGAAATCAGGAGCAGGAAGGAGGACAGTGGACACAGGCTCCGGGACAGGCTAGGAGAGGGTCCCTGTGGGAGGGGACAGGAGGGCCGAGGATGGGTGTGTGGACGGCACCTGCTCACCAGGGCTGACGCCAGAAAGCAGGTGCGATGGCCTGGCCCAGACACGCAGGCTGGAGGCTGGAGGGGCAGAGCCAGTGACCCCGAGATCGTGGGCCCAGCTGTGGGTGAGAACTCCCCCCCGCCCCAGCCCAGTGCTCCGTCCTCCCTTCCTCCTTCCTCCTCCCGCCGCCCCAGCCAGGGTCTGGGGTCCCTCCCAGCGAGACATGGAGAAGTCACCAACACGGAGCCTGTCTGTCCCGGGAGGCCCGACCGATCAGCCCTGGGAGTCGTCACTGACTTCCCTGGAAGCCTTTGATTATCAGGGACAGGGACCCTGGAGTGAGAAGAGGCCCGATCTCAGGACGCCGCAAACCTTCTCCCAAGTCTGCCGCCGTTCGAGGGGTGCAAGGAGTCTCACCCTGCAGTCGGGCAGGGCCCTGTCCCCGGCTGTCGGGCTGCCTGGAGGAAGCGCCCTTATGCCTGGGCCACCCCCGAGCCCTGGCCTCCGTACGGTGACTCTGAGTCCTGGAGGGGCACATGGCTGCCCCTCCGGGCACCCAGAGACCCCCTCTGGCACAGCAGGAACTGGGGTCTGGGCCCCACAGTGGCTTCCTCCCTGGCTTCTGCCACCGGCTGAGGTTCTCAGGCCTCGCGCGATAGCACGTGAGGCTGAAGCTGGTGCTCAGAGTGCGTGGGCAACGGGTCGGGTGGCATAGCGGCAGGGACAGGCGGGACAGGCCACTTCCTCGCCAGGCACCCCCTTTCCCGTCCACCAGACGCGTAGCGGGAGCCTCCCTGGCAGAGCCGGGGACAGACGCAGGAGCTCACAGACGGACCAGTGTCCTGCAAGCTGGAAAGCTCTGGACGGAGGCCGGAGACTCTCACCGCGGCGCAGGGTGCTCTAGTTTTCTGTCTTCCTTGCGGAGCCTGCACCGGGGCCTCGCTGACTCTGAGTCTAATCTTAGCGCCACCTACACAGTAAGCCCGAAATTACCCACAGCAGCGCAGCACGGAGCGGAGGTGCCGCTGGCTGCAGAGGCCTGGCCTGGCCTCGGACTCCGGGCATCCTTCTGGGAGCCGGACCCTCGGAAGGACCCCAGCCCACGCCTGAGCACTAGGGGAGGGTTGCGGCCCAGCTGCCCATCTCGGGCCTCTGTGGCTCTGCTGGCCTGATGATGGCTGCCTCAACACCTTTTCCCAGGTCTTCCCTGGAGTGACTCACCTCAGCTAAGCTGCCACCTCCTCCAGGCAGCCCACCTTGACCACCCTGCTGCCAGCTGTGTCTTCTCCACCCGTGGGAAGCCCAACTTCCCGACTTCCTTGAAAGCCTGTGACAAAGTCCTCCTAGTGGTGTGGATTTTTTAATATAATTACGTTTGGGGAATCACCGTCCTGCCTTCTCCTTGCCTTCTGGTGGCTGGCCCCCCACGCCTGAGGTCCGGCAGGAGAGTGGAAAGCCCGGGTGGGCACCATCAGCACGGCTGGGACTCAGCACGCACCCACTTGGCCGAGACACGGGCCGCAGAGCACGCCCAGGGCACCTGGGTCGCCCAGGGCAGGCAGGTGACCCTGTGGGCGGGGGTCCCTCCGAGTGAGTCCAGGGCTGTGAGGGCAGAGCCAACCCCTGCCACCCGGGGTGCAAAGGCCAGCGCTGCCGTCCGCTGGGTCTCGGCCCCAGCCTGGGGCGTGGGAGGCTCTGCCCTTCCGCGAGCAGGAGGCCACACCGGCAGCCGGCACCCGCTCGCCACCCGGGAGAGGCTGGGCGGGGCCTGAGGCCTATTTGCGAACAGAAAAGGAAGCCCAGAGACATAAAGCGACTCCCCAAAATCCGCCTCTCGTAAGTGCTGGAATTGATGGGGCCAAATAACGGAATGCTCAAAGGATGTCTGAAGGTGAAATTGCTCTGAACCCCGAAAATCCCTTACCGGTATTTAACTTTTATTATTTGTGTTAATAGGAGATACTGAAATAAGACCTTTGTAAATTAAGTGCTAAACGAAAGTATCAGCTATAAATATTCATGATAATAACAAAAATAGGCGAGCTCACGGGGGTGTTCGCGGAGCAGGTCACAGTTGGGGCTCGCGCTCCTCCGTGGCCCCCGGCACCGCCCGCCCTTCCCCTCCCGGCCCCCAGCGGCCGCTGTGCTCGGCTTGCTCTTTGGTTCCTGGCCAGCAAACGTGGTCAAGGAGCTGACGCCGCCCCAGGCCTGGCCCCGAGCCTTGCCGCGGACACTCTGCTCCGTCTCTTCCCATCCACTGGCTGAGCCCAGGGGGCTGCAGGGACTCTGCGGAGGGCTGTGCCGGACGGAGCCCGGCTCCCCGAATGACCCGGGAGCAGGCGGATGGCATCCCTCCCCGGGGAAGCAGCGTGAGCCATAAACACACATGCACACACACATGCACACACACATGCACACGCACACGTATGACATTGACTTTGGCAGCTAAAGAAGAAAGAAGAAAAAAAAGAAAGGAAGGAAGGAGGGAGGGAGGGAGGGAGGGAGGGAGGAAGAAGGTCCGGAAAGTGCTCGGGGCCTGGTAAACCCCTTTCCTGTGGCTGCTGTAACTAACTGCTCCAAACTTGGTGGCTTAGAACAACAGAACGTGTCTTCTCGCAGTTGTGGAGGGGAGGAGTCCACAGTTAGTCTAACAGAGCTAAGATCCAGGCGTCCGCAGGGCTGGTTCCTTCTGGGGCTGCAGGAGCCTCTGTCCTCACCTCTGCTGCTCCTGCCACAGCTGCCAGCGCCTTGGCTGTGGCCGCTCCGCCCAGCCCTCCTGGGTCCTGGCGTGGCCTCCTCTTCTGCAGCCCGGTCTCCCTCCTGCAGGGAGACGTATGCTCATTTCCCACCTCAAGATCGTGTCTGCAAAGTCCCTTTGCGGTGGAAGGTCAGGCTCGCGGGCCCGCGGTTCAGAGCTGGACCCTGCAGGGAGGGGCGTTACCCGGCCCCCTCAGGCTTCCACACTCACTGGTTGTCGTCTTGACGGTCTGATAATTTTATCTCCGAACTGCCGCTTTGTGGGTCTGATGGGACGTTGAGTGAGCACCTGGGGCTCAGAGCCCAGGCCCTGCCGGCCCCACCACCCCCCACCGCCCACGGGTGTTGCGCACCTGCTCCTGCCCTCCTGCCCTCCCGCCCGGTGCCCGGTGCCTCCTCTAGGCCTGCCGGGAGAGCTCAGGCAAAAACAGAAGATACCACTTCAGACCCAGCAGAGCGGTTACAAGGAAAAGACGGTAAACAATGAGTGTTGATAAAAACGTGGAGAAATTGGAGCCTTAGTATGTTACCGGTGGGAGTATATGACATGGCGCAGCCACGTTGGAAATAGTTTGACAGTTTCATAAGACAGAGTTGCCACAAGCCCGGCAATCCCACTGCTGGGTAGATGCTTAAGAGAAATGAAACCTGCGTCCACGCGAAAACTTAATCAAGAATGTTCATGGCAACAGTATTTACAGTAGCCAAAAACAGAGACGCCCCGGATGCTCACCGACTGATGAATGGGTGAATAACGCGCCTGTCTGTATAATGGGATGTGATCTGACAGATCAAGTAATGAACTACTGTGACGGTTAATTTCACGCGTCCACTCGGCCGGACTACGGGATGCCCGAATATCTGAACAGACATCACTTGCGGGTGTGTCGGGAGGCGTTTCTCGGGCGGTCAGCGTGTGGACTGGTGGAGTCGGTAAGGAGAGGGGGCCCCTGCGGGTGGGCCGCGCCCGATCAGTCGAGGGCCCGGGTAGAAGAACCACGATGTGGGGAAGGGCTGAGTTAGCTCCGCCTGACTCCTGCCGGGGCGTCCATCTCCTCTCGCCCTCGGCACGACTGACTGCGCTTTGGCCCCGGACTCCGAGTGGAATCGGTCCCACTCAGGCTTCAAACCACACACCGACCCCGCTGCCCTGCGGCCGTGGCGTGGACACGGCAGACGGTGGGACAGCTCAGCTTCCGTAACTGCATGAGCTGCTGCCTTATAACAAATCACACACATGCACACGCACACACGTGCGCTCACACACGTATGCATGTGTGTGTATCCTTTGGTTCTGTCTCTCCGGAGAACCTAACACAAGTGCTGACACACGCTGTAGCATGAATGGACCTTGAAAACATCATGCTAAGTGAGAGCGACCTGTCACGAAGGGGCACACACGTGTGATTCCATTTACATGAAATGTCCAGAATAGAAAAATTTACAGGGACGGAGGCAGATCGGTGGTTGCCAGGGGGAGGGAGACTGGAGGGCGACTGCTAGCGGGTGTGGGAATTCTTTCTGGGGTGATGAAAGGGTTCTAAAATTAGCCAGTGGTGATCACTGCAAAATTCTATGACTGTGGTAAAAACCACTGCACCGTAGACCTTAAAAGGGTGATTATTTATAGTAAGTGAATCGCATATCATTAGAGTTATTTTTAAAAAATCGAGCAGCTGTGTGTAAGGAGGGGTGGGGTCCTGGGTACTGGCAGGACAGCTGGCACCTGTGATCACAGGGGTGACCTTGAGTCGGGGCGGCAGGGAGGGCTCACGGGTGCAGAGGGCGGAGGGAGGGGCAGGCCTGCGAGGGCAGGATCCACGAGATGGAAGCCGAGGCCAAACAAACGCAGAAGCCGCTCTGAGCAGAGTGTAAATACTGTATTTATATGTATATAAATGCACACAGCATAAACTATGCATTTGGTTTATATAGAGAGAAACTTTGACAAAGTTACACACACACAGGGGGCAGGTGGAAAGAAAGATGCCCTGACTTATGTAACTCATAATAGGAGACTTTTAATAGCACTCACAGATAAAAAAAAAACCCACATTTCAGACGTTTACAGGTGTAACAGTGGCCATTAGAAGTTCTACTCAAATAAATGGCTAGAAATATCAGCAAATGCTGGGAACCCCCCGGGAAATATTGACGTGAATTAATTTTTTCGTTTTACACAGTGAGGGGCTAACAAACTGTCAAAAGTTGATAAACGTAGAAATGGACACGTTAAAATGTTATTTATTAAAAGCTGTAAAAGTGACAACCAAAACAATGTGAAGCAGGTGAATTAACTTCCGGAATTGTCAGAAGGAAACGCTCTCGCCAAGCAGTGCAGACGGAGGGGCGCGGGGCGAGGGTGGGGGCGGGGTGAGGGCGGGGGTGGGGGCGGGGCAAAGGCGCACGTGTTAAGTGGTGATGGAACACGCGACGGGAGCCACGGACCGCGGTCCGACCTGTGTCGTGGCAGCGCGTGACACCCAGCGAGAAACATCCACCAGGGAAAAAGTTTCGCAGGTTAAGTAAAAAACCCAAATCCCTGTGAAGGCCCCATTTACAGACACGTCCAGACTGCAGTGACCGGGGACACGTGGCAAAGCCACGGAATGTGAGCAGGGAGGGAGCTGCACTCGCCAGTGAGGTCCACACGCGAGGAAGCCACGTGTGCTGATGAGAGACGCGATCCCCAGTGAGCCCGTCGCTGACGCAGCCACGGCGCAGACTCGCCACGCGCAGGGCCAAACACAGGAGTGCAGAATGCTGCGCGCCAGTCTCGATTTGGGCCCCGGGTGGCAGCGCCAGGAATAGGGGTGGACGAGGACGCGGAAGGCGGGAGGACGGCTGCAGGGGGCCGCCGAGCGGGTCACCTGTGTGGGCATCGCTGCGCCATCCCTCCAGCACCTCCCTGGGGCCCACGGCCACGCGCCCGGTCGTCCCTTCCAGGTGGGAGGCTGAGCACTGGCCTCTGATCCCCTCCCGCTGGGTGGGGGCTGCGCCCACTGCCCCTTGCCACGCTTTGGAGAAGGCCTCAGGCAGGGCAGCAGTGCCCCCCCTGGGCCACCCCGGCCACCCACTGCGCAGGGATGTGGCCTGGGGCACCGGAGACACCTGCCCTGAAGAGGAGTTTACCTGCCCCTGCTCACCTGGGAGGTGGCGCAGAGGAATATAACTGAGCCAGGGAGCGGAGGGCGGGCGTGTGCTCAGGAGGACGCCGGGTGTTGCGCAGCCGTGCTCTGAAAGAGGGGACGCAGCCTCCTGCCCCACCGCGAGTTACTCTCGGAAGACGACCAGGGGCCTGGACACACAGCACGTCCCCAGGCGTCCTCAGGAAGCCGCCTGCGCCGCAGAGCACCCGGAGCAACACCCAAACCCGAGTGTGACGCGGTTTCCAGCGCGTGACGTGACGCCGCCAGCACGGTGCTCGGGACCGAATTGTCCTCGCTAACGTCGTCGGTGCTGAGTGCGAATGATCGCCGAGGGAGTTAATCACTCAGCTGCGGAGACGGGAAGATACAGCGGAGGAATCGCACGGAAGGCAGGTGGAGGGGTTTTCTCAAAGTAAAGCAGAAATCAACGACGTCTTAAAGAAAGAAAAGGTAGACCTAGTAAATAAATTCCTGAGAAGTTTCTTTACAAAAAATCTTGTAAAATATACAATCTCAGACCTAATTACACAAGGAAGACACATGGGAGAAAAACACCAAATGAGGAATTAGAGTAGCAAATAAAAACACAGAGACAGGTTAAACGTCTCGTTTCTCAGCACTGTGCAAATGCGGTGAAAAGCAACAAGAAACAGGTGATCACAGAAATATGTATACGGGCACCTGTATATACACAGATACTGACACATGGATATACACACGTGTACACGCGTGTACACACATGTATGGAGAGGGGGGAGCAACGTTTTACTTTAACCGAGATTGGAAATATGAACAGACCAATTGCCGTACACAAAATTGACGAAGTTGCCCGGCAGCTACCTATTCTTAACTCACTATTGACATAAAAATTCAACAAAGAATTTTCATGGCAATGAAACTTTGCCATGCAATTGAATATTGAAAATGTCAATATCCTTTATCAAAACTTCCAAGCATAAACAATGCGGAAGTTATTTAAACTCCCGTGAACCTTCATCTCTCAAGTTTTGCGCAAGCGCGACCCACACGTCACACACACGCACACGAAGCTGGAGCTGTGTCTTGTTTGCGAGCGTCTCTGCGCCGCGTACCAGCAGATGCAACGGAGCAGCTCACAAAAGGAAAACCACATTGTGACTAAGCGGGGTTCTTTCCAGGAACCAGGAACGAGTCAGTATGTGGAGGAATCTAATTAACGGATCGTCTCCATAAATGCTAACACAGCGATTTTTACAGATTCAAAATATATTCTTGGTAAAACTGTATAAAATATTGAAAAGAACAACTCCCCCCTCCAAAAAAAAAAAGAAAGTAAACAAGTGGAGAGCACGCTAAGGTAGTTCACAGCAAAAGGCAGGCAAGAGCCAATAAATATAACACCAAGTGCTCAAACCACACGCAGCTGGAGAAAAGCACACTTCCAGCCAATAACGCTCGTCCTTACGAGGCCGCCGAGTGCCCTGAATCGGGGAGGAATCGTGCTAGCGCGCCGCCGGGCTGCTTCCGCGGCCGCGGACGAGCGGCAATCTCTCTGGAGTGCAGTTTGAGAGCAACTTTCAACGTCAAAGCGTCTTTACTGTTGTCCTGGCCCCCGACACTCCAGACCCCGCCCCGCACACACAAGCAAAGACCCATTGTTAAGATTTCCCTTCTCTTACGGTTGCAAGCGCCTAGAGCCAGTCTAAGCATCTCTCTTTATGGGAATGAGTAAATAATTTATGGAACATCACTGAGCTATTAAAAAGAAGAACGGATTGGAATTATATCTCCAAAATACATTGCTAAACGAGAGAAGCAAAATGCAAAACAGGGTCTTACAAAAAACAGGCCACTATTTTTGCGGAATGCAAAATGAGGCTTTGCAAGAATAGGCTACTATTAGTGTTTTTTAAAAGGGCAATTTATGTATACACGTTCACACAGAGAGAAATACAGAAATATTCACACAGCCCAGTGCAGACAAGATTTCTAGAAGGATTCACAACAAGTTGTTAATAGACCATGACTCCAGGAAGGAGAGGCCATCTCGGGTGGCTTTTATTTGAATAACCTTTTGAATTGTTTGATACGTAAATATTAACCATGCTAAAGCATTGCTTTTTGAAATAACAATATAAATAGACACGTATGCACACAGTATATATGCATATGTGGAACACAGGCACACAGGCACATGCACGCATGCATGCAGGCGTTCCTGGGAAGGGTGGCTCAGTGGTGAGCACGCCAGCCCTAGCCCAGGTGTGGGGCCCAGCTCCGCCACCGGACCCGAGTTGCTTCCTGCCTCTGCGCTCACGATTGCTCACCTCAAAGATGAGGAAGTGAAACACACCTGCCTCACACGGTGGCTGTGAGGATTAAGCTGACGCGTTCCGAGTGCTCAGGGCACTGCCTGGCCTGCGGGGATGGTCCAGGGGAAGCTGCTTTCGTGTTATTTTCGTTACTGTTTTTGGTAACTGCCAGGCTCTGGTCTCCGGCTAGAGAGGACGTTCCCCGAGGACTCCGTCCCTCACTGTCGGCTCCCCCGCAGGGCGGCCGGCGCAACCCAGGACACGGCAAACCGCGTCGTCATCGCTGTGTGCCAGCGTCCCCGTAGTAAGTACAAGCTGCTCAGCCCTGACGGGCCGCCGCCGCCGTGCCCTGGCAACGCAGGAGGAGCAAGGCAGTCCGGGGCCCGCCCGTCGGAACGCTAACCGGGATGCGGAGGAGGCCGTCGGAAGGCGCTTTAGCGGCAGAACTGCCAGGTGCCCTGGGGACACCTGCTGGGCCCTAGGAGTTAGGAGAGTCTTCCCCTTATAGAAAGAGAGAGAGGAAAGAAGAAATAAAAAGAATAAGCAAAACAAGGACCTGCTTGTGGCCAGACTGTGCGCGCCCACGTCAAAGAAGTAACCGTGGCGTGAAGTACTGAACCACTTCCGTGGCACTGGCGCAGGAGGGACTGAATGCGCCGTGAGGCGGAGGCGGAGGGGTCCGCAGGCCCCGGCCAGGGCACGCGGGGCTCAGACGTGACGCCCCACACGCGGAGCAGAGAGGGTGCACCATGCCGTTCGTGACGCGGGGACAACGGGCCGGCCAGACAGGGGATGAAATTTTATCTTCTTCTCAAACCAAACGCAAAACTGAGTCCCAGGTGGCGTAAAGATCTAAGTGGTCTTTAAGACAAAACTTTAGAATCTTAGAGGAAAACGTCTCTTTTTGTTCTTATTTGCGTTCTCATTTCTTAAATAAAACACACAAGCACAAAACCTAGGGGAACTGAACGGTGTATTTCTTCACATCACAACTTAAAACTCCAGACAGCAAAACCGCCATAAATAATAAAACGGAGGGTATTTTGTCCTATACACCCAGGGAAGGTTTTTAATCTAGAGTATACGAATAATTCCTGCGAATCGATAAGAAAATAAAAAATGGGCAAAAGCTGCCAATAAACAGTTCAGGAAACAGGAAACTTGCCCCAAAACATATGAGAAGAATTTAATCCCGTTCATACTAAAATAACGAGATAGCCTAACACACATCAGTCAGATTTATAAAAATTGAAAAAAAATATCAAACATGAATGCAGACGTGGGGAAAGCCGCCACCACCGAGGCGGGGGAAGCCTCGGTCTTCCCTTGGCTAGCGGATGACCGTCAGCAGAGTCAGGGTCGTCTGTGAGCCGCGTCCTGGCCACGCGTCCTCCACGGGCTCACGGACACACACGGGAATAGTCACACATTCCTAGTGACGGCAGACGGACACGGGAGCCACCACAGTGCCCACTGACGCAGAGCCAATCAATCACGTAACGGAAAAGTTCACCGCTGTTTCAATGCCTGACCCACGAGTATCCTTGCCTTAGCAAGAACAGGCCTCACAGTGGAATTTTGAGTGAAAAGCCAAATTGCAAAACCATAATACAACATGTTGCCTTTCTCGCTGCTATAAATCACAGCAACAACAAAAATAAATAAACGGGACCTGATCAAACTAAAAAGCTTCTGCACAGCCAAAGACACTGTCACGAGATCAAACAACCTACAGAATGGGAGAAAATTTTCGTAAGCTACACATCCGATAAAGGGCTGATAACTAGAATCTATTTAGAACT
>CAUYRT010057266.1:0-13493 GCA_963574885.1 Lepilemur ruficaudatus
AGAATTCGCTTCCCTTGTACAAAGAGCCTGTGAAGCCTTAAAACAGGCAAATAATCAGATCTGAATTTTGCAAAAATTTAAACTGCAATTTAAATTTAAGAAAGTGTATTATGTTTTTATTGCTATGCAATAAATTACCACAAACTTGGGAGCTTAAAAGAATCCATATTTATTAGCTTACAGTTCTATAGATCAGAAGTCTGCATGGATCTGCACTCAGCCCATCAGAGTCTTCGGCAACAGGCTGGTTCCTAAATGTTCCTTGAGGTTCATGCATCAACATATCACGGTATCTGAAGGGTATTTTAGTTTAGGATTTTAAGAAGACAACAAGAAGAATTGCTGCACATGACTGAGCTCATGCTCCATAACGGGAAATCACATTCTTTCTACAAATGGTATGCAGTATATAGCTAATATTAGTTTCTAATTCTGTATCATTAAATAGTTGGTATCCAACTCTAGTCTCTGTAGCTGAGAGACAGTCTTTGACCCAGTCTTCAGTTGAGGACTCCCCACTGCTGTCTTGGTCTTCATGTCACCTGTGTGTGCTGGAAGGCCAGATTCTTAGTTCCAGGCCCTTATTATCCAGTCATGGCTTTGGTTTCTGCATTTGCTCAAAACACCATCTTTAAGCACCAAATCTCATGGATTCCTTTGCTGTATCCAGTGTGCTTTGCAAAATCACAGCTGCCACTCAACATTAAAAAAAAGAAATTCGCCTTCATTAACACTCCATAACTCACTGGTGATAGTTCAAAAAGTCTTTGCTTTTAAACTAAAGAACATTGACTATACCTGCACACACATACTATGAATAGAAATGAAACTGACAATTGAAACAAGGATAGAAAAAAGATTTTGACAAATGTATTATTTTATTTCTAGAAGTCCTTCTTTTTTTTATTCCCAATCTGCTTATTTCTTATAGTCTATTTTTTATGTTTATCTTTGTGATTGTTCTCTTTCCTTCTATTTCATGTGTAGCCCTTCCGCAGATCTGTTTGTTGTTTCTACCAACTCTTACTCGTAGTGGCTTGCACTGTGACCTTGGTTTTATTTGTGAACGTATTGGTTCTGTGAGTCTAACACAAACTAGCTTTTGTTTAAACTGTGTATGCTTCTGCTGTTACAGATGGCCAACCCCTTGTAACTGCATTTGTTCATTTGAGGATACTGACTCAGGAAGGGAGACCCAGGCTATGTTCCCCTCTTTCTGCCGACCCAAGACTCTGAATCCCAACAGTGTCACAACGCTACCTTAGTTTAGTCCTCAGCTCACTTTCTTCTCTTTTCTGGAGAGTTATGGTTATGTCTAGCCAAAGCTACGGCTATTGTGCAGTGAGAGGGACCTTCTAATGCCTTGATGGCCACAATGCTGCATCAGAATCAGGCCTTGGATTGTGCAGACACAAGGCAATGATTACATTTCATTTGTGATACTACTAAAATTTTTTTTCCTGGCTGCAATAACTCAAGATGTTTTACTTATTTTTCACTTAATGCCCATGGATTTTTGGGTAATGGTATCAGAAGTTATATGTTTATTAAAAGAATGTTGCTCAAAGCATTGAGGTTAGTGGAACTTCCAGAAGTAGAAGAAGGCTGAATATATATTTTATTTTACTTTTAATAAGACATAGGAGAATGAGGCTAAATAGGAACACTTCATATTTATTGGTAAAAACAAAGGTCTTTTTATTCATGGCAAATTGCATTCCTAGAAGTGTTTTATTAGGAATAATTATTTTGACTGATTTTCTGTAAACAATGTAATATGAGGAAAAATACTTCACATTTGATATTTAAAAAATGTTTCTCAATGATGTATTTATGGGCATTTAACATAGTGAGAGCGAAGTTTGTTTTCTCCTCTTTGGTAACACCTTACATAACCTTAAAGTAATTGTATACAAGAATGTCTCCCTGACTAAAGAATTAGTCTCTGAAGCCGTGAACTATATTTTATTCATCTTTCATATATATTCCCAGTACTTTGTGCTCTGTGATCACAGTGCTTGGCATATACTAGTTATGCAGTAATTATTTGTTAAAGAAAAAGCCAAAGAATCTGGTTAGAAAAACTTTCTGGAAAAATGAAGCTTATGATTGAAAATGAGGAAATTTATTACCACTAAGATATATATTTTTTAAATAACAAAATGATCTATGTTTACATTATTTCTTCCCTATCCTTCTGTCACTGTAGCTCTGACAATGAATGTAAAAAATGAATCTCAAATTGAATCATGAGTGAATAGAAATGTTCTCAGGGAGAAATAGAAAAAACTGTAAAGTTCATCTAGAGTTGTATAAATAAATAATTCACCAAATAAAAACAGAAAAGAAGACTGTTGATAAAATCCTGATACTCTTTCTTACCATAAATTTTAGTTCCCTCATTAAAAAGTTTTGGCCAGTGGAGAGATAACTGAGAGCTGAACCAACTATTCCTTGTGGAGCTTTAATCATAACTCAGAAATCAAGACTTTTGTTTTTATAATTATTAGGGACCTTTGAAGCATTTTGGAAATTCCTGGGGTGTTCACAGTTTTGTTATTTTCTGGTTTTGTGTCAGCAGAAAAGTCTTTGAAATTTTCTACTGTGAAGAAAATTGACCCAATTGCTGTCAATCTTCTGTATTTTTGCTTCTCATTTTCAGATACACACACCCAAGTACACAGTCTGCTAACAAAGGACCCCTCCGAAGTCCTCCTTTTGTGTGTTTTCAGGACATGCTTTCTGCACAAAAAATATAATTTCTTAGACTCTCTTGATAGGGAAGAATAATGATGTCCAGGGTGAGGAAAATGGTTGAATGTGGTTTTGTTTTTGAAGAAATATCCGTTGCTAAGCAGTATATAGATGATGCTGGGGTTAAGTCACTAGAACAATAAGAATGATTATTAATCTTTATTTTCTTAAGCAGTTTAAAAAATTGAGTTTTTGATGTGCTGTTTAGGTGGTAGTTAGAATTGTGTATATCTTGTACAAAATTCACACTATCTAAATTTGGATACAAGCTCTGAAACTCTTGAAGATTCTTTCTGCAAAGAAGGTATTTAGGTTAATTTCATTTTCCAAGTATCAAATACTCTGCTTAATAAATGATGTTGGTCAAATATGATTTCAATCTTTTGTGCCTCTTTAAACTCTTTTGTCACTTTTCCCTTATTGATTCATAGAATTTACGAGTTGGAGGGAATATAGATCATGTAATCCAGATGCCCAGCAAATGTAGTCTCTGCTTTGTCACAGCTCTGGAAACTTCTTACACAGTAACAAAAACACTCAATCCATTCAAAGGAAAGGTAGTATTAATAACTAAAAAATATATCTAAGCTCTATCTTTAACCTGTCTGCCCCCCCCCCAAGCACCTTTTTATTCCAGGTATGCTTTGTATTCTGAGTCTATTAGTCAAATTCTTCTTTGATAGCTTTATATAACCACCTAATTTGACCCCTCATGCTTATACATTATCAATATAGAAAAAGGTATCACCTTTTTTGATCTCTAGATTTATCCTTTTTATGAGCCTTTGGTCTCCAGGCTCTTTATTCTCTTAGTCATTAGAAACAGATGAGCAGTTATTGCTTTTGCTGTTTGTCCACTAGATTAAAGGACTCCAATTCTTGTCAGCAGTATGTAAAGAACTAAATGAGTTAATGGGGCTTTAATGTAGTATTATATTTAGTCTCTGAATCTAAGGCATATTTATACAGATATAAGTGTAGTATTAACATATTATAAGTATTTTGCCCCCAAATTCTTTTTTTCTAATTTATTATTTATTTGCAAATCTAAAAATAAATTAGAGAAAGGAAGATTGGGGAAAGATACTACAATTTAATTCTCAAGACAACTTTGTTGGGTAGATATTTGTATTTCCATTTCACAGATGAGAAAACTGATGTCCAAAGGAGCTTCTAAATTTGCCCAAGTTTATATATCTAATAAATGGACTATAAAAAAGTTTTCAAATAGGAAAAGGAATACTGATACAACTAGAAAGCCTATGAAACAACACAAATGTAAAAGAAAATGCACCCAGTCTCATATTTTAATAGATCCTGGGGAAAGAGGCCAGTCAAGTTATAAAGCTATAATTAATGATTCTTCATTTAAAAATCACATCAGGCGGGTGGATCGCTCAAGGTCAGGAGTTCAAAACCACCCTGAGCAAGAGCGAGACCCCGTCTCTACTAAAAATAGAAACAAATTAATTGGACAACTAAAAATATATAGAAAAAATTAGCCGGGCATGGTGGCTCATGCCTGTAGTCCCAGCTACTTGGGAGGCTGAGGCAGAAGGATTGCTTGAACCCAGGAGTCTAAGGTTGTTGTGAGCTAGGCTGATGCCATGGCACTCACTCTAGTCCGGTCAAGAGAGTGAGACTCTGTCTCAAAAAATAAATAAATAAATAAATAAAAATCACATCAATAATTATTTCCAGAAGATTCCATAAAGGAACAATAAATGAGAAGAAATCCGAGAATGCCATCTTAAATGCTGAACTTCATAAAAGCCTCAGGTCCCAGAGAAGATAATCATAGTAATACTTACAAAATAGTAATACTGTACAGTACTAACAAATATTCATATAAACAAGTCATAGCCATGCCTTGTTTTTATAATTTACAAATTTATTTCTCATATATTACTTCATTTATTGATCAAATTAACCACTGTGCAGAAACATGAGAATTTAAGGTGGATGAAGCAAAACTTGTCAAGTACTACCTGCATGATTCTCCATATAGAGATTTATGTTCAGACTCATCTTCCTACGACCTCCAGGGAAGACATTCTGGTGACTGCTAGCAAAGGTATATGTAAGGAAGAGGCAGGAAATAATTTTAGATCATTTTTAAATAAATTTAAGAGAGTCTGATAGACTATCTTCATTCTTTATATTAATAATGAAAATGTACATACATTGTATCATAGCAATAGGAAGAACCTGCTCAATTTAGAAGAGAGTATGAACTTGAAGTCGAGGTTTGGATTCTGGTCTTAACTCATTCTTTAAATAATGAAACCAGTCCATTCAATCCTTTGGTCCTTATTTTTTCATCCATAAAATAAGGGATTTGATAAGGTCAGTGTTTCTCAGTTAGGAGTGCACCGCTCTCCTCCAGGTGTTTTAGGAATCATGGCTGTTTTTTTCTGTGAACTCTGAAGAAGTCTGTGGCTGGGAGAAAGCTGGCTTTCGCTGTTAAGTGCTGCATAGAGCTGTCTGTGTGATTTATGCTACGCACATCCACTTACTCAGGAGTTTCTTATCTTTGCTAATTTACTTACCAAAGGAGGAAACCACAGAACAGATTTTAGTCAGGGAAATGTTAATATTTTTCTATCTAAGTTTAAGAAGAGCTAGGCAGATTTCTTTAAGCTAATGCCTGGAAAACTCAGATGCCTGTAAAGCAAAGATAGACATCATGTGCCTACATTGTAAGGCATTCCAGTGACTTGGAAGAAAGGACCTAAAGCAAACAGGGCCAATTTTTAAAAATTAAATCTACCTGGGTAATCTTAAGAGGATACCAGGTCACAGCATCTCTAAATCAGACTGTTCAGGCTTCACATAACCTGCCTTTGAAGAAATTCAAAAATATCTTCAAGCACCATTAACTTTCACTTGGGTTTGCCATGCAAAATTGTTTACCAAGAATTAAACACTTGATTTTCACTCTTGTTGGATGGTTTAAGCTTTACCTGAAGACACTGGAAGATTCTCAGGGGAAGTGGGAGGAGGTGTGCTTCGTTAACTGAGACATTTTTCTCCACTTTAGGATTATTGCTGGAGTTTACAAAGCCTCCTGGTGTTTCAGTTTGGAGTGTTTCCTGTGCTTTTGTCCTTTCCAAGATACAACAGGCAGAAATGATAAAGGCATTCTAGCATTGCCCTTGTTTGTTGGACTATTTCCTGAGAAATTTTAGTTGCTAACGATTACTTCCCCAACTTTGAAGAAGAAAAAGTAATTTGGGATAAGTCAAGATAAGCATCTAGCTGTGGTAGAAGTCTGTGTGAATCAAATCAACTTCTAGGAGCCTTACCCTGTGCTAATTATCCCATCTTAGCCCTCAGATGCCTGCTAGGTCAATGTAGCTTAAGGAAGAAACAGCCATTATGTCTGTGAGAGTTGAGAAAATAAGATTTCATGGATTTAAAATGATTGGTCATGGGTTCAGTGTATAAAGTATTTAAAAGAGAAAGAGAAATTAAAAAAAACCCCTGCATCTTACTAGGTTTTGTATAATGAAGATTTTAAAGCAATAGATAATCACTGTGTAATCAAATCTGTTTCATTTTTATATAGTTTGAAATATCAATAGGAAAAACACATTTCCCTTTATTTCTAGTCATGGACAATTCTTGCAATGGTTTGAAGAGGTTTCTCATAGGTTGGACACAAATTATATCTGAAAAATGAGATGAAAACTGTGATTTAGCAGTAATGCTCAATCTCGGCTGCACCTGTACTCAATCATATGCAGCATAAGGTACCCCAAGATGTACCATCTATTTGTCACCATAGTGGAAGGTAGACAGAGCAGTCATTGCGTAAAATTGTAAAGCACAGAAAGTAAGATTTTTAAAAAGCATCTTAAACTTCTCTTCATATATTGGGAGGACTTCTTTCAGATGTAATATTCTCTCCATTGTAGAAGCTCCCTCACCTTTAAAAATACCCACAAGTGTCCTTATACTCTCTTTCCTAATTTGTTATTTTTAATTTAATGTCAGAGTTCATTTATTTCTCTTTCTGTATTTGTATTTGCAACTATCTCACTAAACCTTTGTTCTTCCAGTAGAATGTGAGCACCACCGAGACAAAAACATTAGGTTTTGTTCACTGATGTATTTCCTAGAGCTTTGCACATAGCTGGTGCTCAGAAGTGCTTGCTGGATAGATTTGAATTTACTATTAAATTATTTAAAGGTAGAACCCCTGTCTCTGTCCGTAATCTGGTCTAGCCATTTTAGGAGTTGAGATGGAGAACAGAAAAGCTGAGCTGGACCATTTAAATGACTTCACAACTAGATCAAGTGAAATCAGTTGTTGAAATTGCAAGTTAAAAGTTCTATTTGTTCTGCCACACAGCGTTTTATTGAGATAGGGAAGAAAAGCTGGGAGCGCCATCTAGTGGTGAATGCCTCCCAGTCACAGCGCCTCTCCACCAGGTGCCAGAGTGGAATACCGAGATACACCACATCTAACCTGTTTCTTGGGTCGCTAGCATCCACCTCTCTCCTGAAACTCGGAGATGCCCTGAGCGAGAAACTCCCCTCTGCTGTTCGTTCTAGACCCCTCCCTTACACCTCTCTGTGTGTTTTCCATTTGGATCTACAGTCTCTTAAATTCCCTCCTCTTGCAAGGTTCATGCCATCCTTCCTGATGTCTCTCCTTCCTTTCTTCTGCTCCAAGACCCCCAGAGCTGGGAAACATGAACTTGATCTCATCGCCAAATATATATTATATATTCTATATCTCCCTGTCTCAACGTAGACTGCAAATCTTTCAGCACTACTATTGCACATGGTAATTATACTCAGGGTGAGTTCAATTCCTTGAACACTAACTTTTAAGAGAAAGACTACGAGTTTCATCCTTACACCACAAACTTGCAAGATCAGCATTTTTATTAACAGTTGAGGAAATCTGGACAGAGAGAGGCTGCTGCTTATACTTCAGACCCCTTAGATGTTACATGAGTATTCATAGTTATTTTTAGCCGGCAGAGTTTGCTCATCCTCTAAACTAAATAGAAGCGGCATTGTTGAGAGCATTTATTTTTAATGTGTGAGAAAATCAGTTTCGTTTCTTACAAAGACTTCCATTCTGCAAATCAAAGGAATGGAATAAATTGATTTTTAATCTGACATTCTTAAATTGTGCTAGGTAAGTTCAGACTGTGTATGAGAGGCCGAAATCCTTCCTCTTCAAAAACGTGTAATCAATTATAGGGAAAGGGGATTGAATTATCTTTCAGTTTCATTTTCCCATTCCTTTTCCTTCATTCATCTGGTTAGGGTATTGCTCATCCGGTGAGACAAGGTTTCTGCATCGGCATCACATTGCACCATTGTTACCTTCCCAATTCCCTCCTGCTCACTCATTACCAGTTACTTGATCCCACAGGGACCTGTTGAGTTATTGGAAACCAGAGGCTTCAAACTGGAGGCCAGGGGGGTTCATCTGGCCTTTAGATGTGTTTCATTTGACCCACATACCACTTTATTTAAAAGATTGAGCCAGCATTTAAATATTAGGAGAGCTCTCACAAAAGTCTTGATTTCTAGATTTTTTTTAAAAAAAAACTGGGCACACTGGCAACAATGAGATGGAAATGAATATCTGCTGACCTGTTTATTCCAGGCACGTTTTTTCCAATTGGCTAAAGTCTCCACCATAGTTTGTTTCTGACCCTGAGACTAAGTGTCCATTTGCAGTATAGAAAGTGAATAAGGTGACATTGTAATATTAGAATTCTTCCAGTAGGTCTAATCCACTCCACCCATTACTGAATAGCTATCAAAGTCTTCAGACTCTGCTGTAACAATCTCTATCATTGGAAAGAAGTAGTTGATTGGAACTCTCATGTCTTTGCCCAAGAAGAACCTCTGAAATGCTGTTTCACCCTCAGGTAACACAGTAACCTGGTGACTTTCACCAACAGAGAAGTTATTTTTCAGAAATAGGGTTTGATGCTACTCTGTATGTCAATGACACCAGATCAAATCTCTAAGACGCAAGACTTGTTTCAGAGATGTGTATTCCATCTGTTTGCCACAACCTCTGCAATCTCAGAAACCTCAGTAGTGGCCCAGGATGGCATCTGAAAGCCCTCATACTTATGATTAAGAACTTTGCTTGAAGTCACACAGTTAATGAGGCAGACCCAGGATCCAACGTCAGGTCACTGATGCTCTGCATCACTATGCTGGGAGCTCCAAAGGTACTTGTTAAATGCATAAATAAATCTGTAAGATGAGACCTCACATTATCTGCTGCATATAGGCATAAAGATTAAGAACATCAGAAATTTGAGAATCACTTTGATTTCTCCCTCTTTATTACCCATCAGTAATCAATTTCACTTACATGATATATCTCACACCTGTCCATTCTCTCCATCTGCACAGTGGCCCCCTGAGTCCAAACTGTAACCATCAGACTAGGAGCACCTTAACTGGTCTCCATGCTTCCTTCCACTTTTGTGCCCTCTACAGTCTATTTTCCACATTGCAGCCACTTCGCATTACCTGTATCTTACCAAAGCAAGATCTTGCCCTTCCTCTGGTCAAAACTCTTCAGTCCTTTCCTAATGCCCTCAGGACAAATCAATGTGATCTGTAAGGGCTTTCCGCTCCTGCCTGGTGTCCACCCTACCCAGCTCTGTGCTCCCCGAGCCACCATGGCTCTTCACTTTCCCCACAGCTGTTCTTTCTGTTTTCTGGATTTCCCAGATATTGTCTGGAATGTTCTTACCTCCTCTGCTGCCCCTGCCTTTTAGCTTATTTAACTCAAAGTGATCCTTTCCAAACTTTCTTAGAGAGACTTTTCATCACTTATAATTCAGTTATAAATGTGTGTGTACATTTGGTTTTCTTTCATGTGATGTTTCACTTGTAGCTATCAAATCAATTATGTCACTATTTTATTATCAAATTTCTGAACAAGGACATGTCTCTGTAGTTAACTATTGGTGCCCAGCACTAAGCACACACTGTGCCCATAATAAATATTTGTTCAGTCAAATTGCATGAGGTATGTGCTTATGTGCTGTGGAAATGAAGAGCAAGAGGTCAATGTGGTTGAGGAACCTCTCTGATTAGACTCTGATTTTTCCCTCCAAATGAGGATATGACCTTGTTGATTCTGAGCTTGGTTCAAAGGTCAAGAGTGCTCCCAGAACCATATAAGCTTTGACTTGAAAAGACTGTGGCACAGCAAAATTTGGTAATTTCTTGGACCATGCATGTGTCATTGCAAATGGAAGGAAGTGGATAGATTTGAGGAAATGCAGCTGAGTTGGTTTGGGATTAGATGTAGGGGCTGAGAGCGCTAAATCAAGGCTGACTCTCTTGTTTCTGGGTTTTCTCATTTAATTTTCACAATTCCTTGATATAGGTATTATTATCCTCATCTGATAGTCTGGGCTATATGCAAAGCATTCCTGGCACCCTTACTCTCCATTGGAGAACCATGAGCTGGGGAAAGCGTCACCGAGCTGGTTGCTATTTCTGCTCTGGGGCCCACCTCACTTTTGAGAAGTTTATGTTCCCTTGACTAATTATGATGAGAACCTAACTCAACTTACAGGGTACATTAGCGGTGGGCTGGGGAAAGAGTGGGGTTCTCTCTTCCAGCTATTCTGTAATCTCTGTGATATATTAAAGTACAAAAATTCTAAAAACAGTTATCTGAGACATAGTAAATGTTTAAAACAAAGCTATAATTATTAGGTTGTACACTTGCCAGAGTAATGGTACCCTACTCTTAGAAAGAGAAATCACTTGCTAAAGTATCTGTCATAAAATTGTTTTTCATTTTCCCGGTACATTGAACTGAGAGGTGTTAGGTGGCTTTGAACCTTGACATTTCCATTCTGTTTTTGTGGCACATTATAATTTATCCTGTCAGCATGCCCCAAATTATTGCCTACTGAACTTGGTTGTGTGCATACAATAGATCGAGTGGAAATTTGAGGCTTAGTCTTTTCAGAATTATGGACTCTGCAATTCCTATAAGGTTCCTGGTAAGTTTCTTAACTTCTTTTAAAGTATTTGAGAGTAAATGGATAGCCGTGGTTAAAAAGAACAACACACTATATCAAGAACAATAGACAATATCATTATTAACTGTTAAGAAAAACTAGGTTCAGCAACAGTTAAATGGACAGCTTTGTAAACAGTTATCTGTGACCATGAGGAATAAACTGACCTACTAAGATTGACATTCATTTAAATTTACGAAAGTTAAGTGCTTAAGAAAGAGAGCTAAAATTTCCATCATAGGTATTTATCAGTGAAACAGAGGCTTTCCTCTCATGCTATTTTTTTATGCATGTCATATTTCTGAAATGATCATTACCACATGCTGTGGCTCCTTAAACAAATTGGGGTTATATGTATGATGTGTATGTGTGTGTGTGTGTGTGTGTATTTCCAATATACATGCAGTTAAATACAGACACACACACACATACATAATCAGCTCTCCATATCTGTGAATTCTGCATCCACAATTCAACTAACCATGGATCAAAAATATTAGAAAAGCAAACTAATAAAAATGGTATAATAAAAAGAACACACAAATGCAGCATAACAACTAAATACTAGCATTTACATTGTGTTAAGTATTATTAGTAATCTAGAGGTGATTTAAAGTATACAGGAGGATGTGTGTAGGTTATATGAAAACACTATGTGATTTTATATTGGGGACTTGAGCATCATGGATTTTGGTATCCACTGGGGTCCTGGAACCAATTCCCTGTGGATGCTAAGGGATAACTGTAGGTACGTACGTATGTGTATGTATGTACTTAGTAACTGACATTCTGTCAAGACACCTTACATATACGGTGACACAATCTGAATGTAAATCTTCAATGGACCTAGCCAGTCCTGCTTTCTTTATTCCTTGAGCTGAATACAAAAAGCCAACAGACATAAGTAGCACCAGAGTAGTCTCATTTAGACTCCACTCTGACACTGAAGGTGCCAAAAGCTGCTTAAGAAGTGGCCTTGAACTCTGTCTTGGAAGATGGTGAGGAGAAGGAAGCAGGAGAAATCATTATGGGTTTAAAAAATTTAAAAAAATTCTAGGGACACCTTTCTATGTTGTTTAAAAGCTATGAATATTCAGTGTGCAAATTTCTTCATCATCATTTTTAAGGGAACATATAATGGGAGATAATCCAAACGAGGTAAGGTAGAAATGAAAGACATTTCTTTTTTTAAAAAAGATTCATTTGCACAGTGACAAATTGGCTCAGTCCTTTTTCTACACTGAATGCTGTTCTCAGGAAGGGGATTTCTGAGTTTTAAATGAGGTTCTTGGAAATCTACAATCCTCTTTTGAAATTATAAAAAAGATAATAGGCTCAAATGAAAAGTTCAAAATAATTATGTGAGAAGGAAAATATAGAAAACAGATAAATAAGACCATCACATGTGGTTCTGAATGGTTTTATTCTGTGTCTATTGATCAAAAGGACTTTTGTTATATTGAACAATATTAATACTTTACTCATGGATAAAGCTAAATTCCTCCCAAATAAGTCCAGGAATGAAGCGAAGTTTTCTGTAGTGCCTTCGATGACATCCTATTGCCCTTTCTCATGAAAACAACTCTAAAATCCACAGATCAACCTTTTGAATTTTAATCCTATTCCCACTTAATCTGTAGAATGTCTAGACTTTGGCCACCTGAGAATCAGACCTGGTTGTGATAACACGAGAGCCCAGTTGTGCTGAATATGCTGTGGAAGGTAGAAAAGAAACGAGATGTGGTCCTTGTTCTCGAGAAGCTCAAGATTTGATCATGAGATAATTTGTCTCATCCTTGTGCACACAGGCCCTTGAGCTATCCTTGAAACAGGAATTAATTACTTAGGGTTTGCTAGGGAAGAAAGAACTTCTGTGTTTCTATATTTTGAAAATCCTACAAATCACGGATTATAGAATTTCAGAGCAGGAAGGAACACAGAATCATTTAGTCTGTCCCTTCAAGTGCCAATTTGGGGAAATAATTCCTTTGAAACATTATGAAGAAAAATTTTATGATTTTTTTTGAAAAGGCAATGAACAAGTTATCTAGGATATTAATTTATTTCATTTGATCAATTTAAAGCAACCAAAATGTCTAGGCCAATCTGAATGCCAAGTACAAGCAGAAATTTTAATCAAAGGAACTTGAGTCTTTGCCCTTGCTTTATTGAGCAGTGGAGAGAAAACTAGAGAATTAAGCTTAGGGTAATATGAGTGTGAATGACATCTATACATTTTCCTGAAAATGTTAGGCCATGAAATTTGACTGAAGACTGTCATAATTGGTACCTTAAATTAGGAAGCTATAAAAGAAGTTGCATTTCATTTTATACTCAAGTTCAGAAACATTGCATTTTCCTGGAGTAAGAACTTTTAGCAACTCCAGGTGGTGATATGCCTGCCCATTTTATAATGTGGTGTTATTATTATTGTGCTGATAAGGAAAAAGTATCTCAGAGAGGTTAGATAATCATCAAGCTTACAGAACTTCTGAGTGGCACAGCCATCATTTGGAACTAGATCTGCCTGATCTCCAAAGCCCACTGACAACAGCTAGCTCATTCCTAGCATCTAATGGGCAATATCTGAAAACGGCTTGGATGGCCAAATCCACAAAGCTCAGGAATAAAGTGATATAATCCTTCCTTTAAAGAACCCCTGCCTAAAAGAAAAGAAGGCAAAAAAAAAAAAAAAAAAAAAAAAGAAAG